>JAVTVY010027380.1:0-111312 GCA_036873755.1 Hanleya hanleyi | reverse complement strand
GTTACCTAGGTGTGTGTGTGTGTGCATGTGCAGGAGTTGGTGTTATTTTGTGCTTTGAATTAGAAGCTTCCTCTTTCGAAAGATTGGGTGGCCCTGAAAAGGGCCTTTGGAAGATGTAAGGGGGTGGTTACATCGTTGGGAACAGGTCGGCTTGCCATCTCTGAGTACACACCGGGCATTTCAGCGCTATGAGTTTACACACTATGGGGTTGTCAGCGCACGTAGGCTCTGGTATTCGGGTATGTCGGTGAATACAGGATATACACAAGGCTTGATGGCCACATGGAAAAATGGCATATCTGGCAAAGTGACTAGAGCATTCGACGCAGCGTAAATACTGTGGTGCTTTCCATCTTGTGTTTGGCGCCAGTCTTCTTCTTATTGCGGTAGTGTAGTACTCCATCTCTTGCTGCTGTAAACTTGCCATTTCTTGTTGTTCTTTTTTTTCTCTTTCTGTTGCTTGGTCTTCTTCCAGTAATGGCGGCTGTAAAATAGCCATCTGTTCTTGTTCTTTTTTTCTCCTTTCTCTTTCTTGGTCTTGTTGGACATGTTGAGCTTGGGCTTGGGCTTGTTCTTCATGTTGTTTGTAGACATCTTGTAGCACTCGGTCAAACCGTTCGTATTGGAGTGCGGTGACATCCGCTGCCACTTGTGCTCCTTGGTCGTGTTCATTATCGCCACCCTGTACCGGTTGGTCTTGTTCATCTATAAATAGGTCTTGTAATATATTATCCAGCCAATCTTCATCGTGTACCATATCGATGAAATTCTCCTCTACCGGTTGTAGTTCATTATCTATGATTAACTCTTGTAATAGGTTGTCAATCGCTCCATCAATATCCATGGTTTTAGCCATAGCCATGATGTAGTTGTGAATGAATGGCTAGATACTGCGCGCTTTTTATAGTCTAACCGTAGAGCACGCGCATGAGCGCGCGGACGTCAGCGAAATCTCTCCAGCAAAACCTTGTGCTGACGCAGACCTGCAGAAATTTTGTGTTTCTTTCCCAATTTTAAACCGGTGTGATTTTGCAATAAATGCGAGTGGACGTATAAAATTTATTTCAACTTGAACTAGGGGAACTAATCGTGTAGCGTTGAAAAATTCAGAAGGCTAGCGGCAGGGTAACTCACTATTTTTAGTGATTTTATCGATTTTTAGACCCGTAACGTTATGGGCAGGGTAGTGTGGAAAACCCGGTACACTTGAAATAAATCGGTTTACCTCCGTAAAAATACGTGATGTGTGTTCCTCACAGCCTTATAATGTGACCCTGAAAATTGCAGCAGGTTTATCGAAAGAAAAGTAGGAATTTTTATCGTATCACACGGGCTACGGTAACACAGCACTATACAGTATGAAGGCAAATGTGAGTACAGCTATGCATGTCAATGGCTGTGTTACCGTAGCCCGCATAATACGATAACAATTCCTACTTTTCTTTCGATAAACCTGCTGCAATTTTCAGGGTGACATTATATGGCTGTGAGGAACATACCTGACGTATTTTTACGGGGGTAAACCGATTTATTTCAAGTGTACCGGGTTTTCCACACTACCCATAACGTTACGCGTCTAAAAATCGATAAAATCCTTAAAAATAGTGAGTTACCCTGCCGCTAGCCTTCTGAATTTTTCAACGCTACACGATTAGTTCCCCTAGTTCAAGTTGAAATAAATTTTATACGTCAACTCGCATTTATTGCAAAATGACACCGGTTTAAAGTTGCAAAAGAAACACAAAATTTCTGCCAGCGTGAGCCAGCACAAGGTTTTGATGGAGAGATTTCGCTGACGTCCGCGCGTAACAATGGCGGCCAATGGCGGCTAATGGCCGCCTAGACTATAAATAACGCGCAGTATCTACCCATTTATTCACAACTACATCATGACTACCAGACGGAGGTTATTCAACGCACAAGATCCTAGAGAACGTAGGGAGGTGATTACCAGTGAAGAAGATGGCGATCATGTGACAATAATTACAAGCTTACAGCGGGTGCATGAACATCATATTGCCGATACGTTGAGACGGCGAAGTGAACAACAAGACCAAGAGGTCAGGGACACTTTGGACGATGAGGATGTCACGGACGAAGAAGAACTCCCCGACATAGAGTGGTTAAACAGTAGACCCCCAGCAAATACAGCGGCTACCCAAACGCCAACTACCACAACGCCGGCTACGGAAACAGGAATGACAACGCCAGCTACCACAACGCCAGCTACAACAACAACAGGAATGACAACACCACCCTTCTGGGCAGAGGTGACCCGCCTGAACGAACAGATTAATGAAATGAGGGAAGACATGGATCAATTAGAATATGTCAAGTGTAAACTACAACAACAACGGCATAAGGAAGAGAATAAATCCTGCTGTAGCGTGTGTAACATCGAGGAAACCATGTACGCCCTATTCCCGTGCGGTCACCTATGCCTATGTCAGGAATGCTGGGTATCCCTAACATGTATAGGGGGGACGTGCCAGTGCAGTGAGACGGAGGAACTGCATTTAAAGATAAAGTGTCCTGTGTGTAGGACGTGGGTGTCCGGGGTGAAGAAAATTTACCTCTCGTTAAAAAAGTGTGATAACACTTTCCAAAGACCCTTTTCAGGGCCATCCAATCTTTTCGAAAGAGGAAACTTCTAACTCAAAGCACAAAAAACACCAGCTCCCATCACCACACTCAATGAACACTAACACCCATTTTGAATTTTCTACTATTTTTATTAACATAATAGAATGAACGCCTTCACCACAGTAGACTCTGGGCATTGAATTTTAATACAATTATACGCTATCAAGGCGCTTCAATGAACGTAGAATGAACATAGAATGAACATAGAATGTAGGAATACGATAATGTCTGAATGTTCAATGCAACAAGACTTGAAATGTTCAATATTTATACAACAAGACTAACACAGTAGAATGAACGTCTTCATCACAGTAAACTCTGGGTATTGAATTTTTTAATACAATTATACGCTATCAAGGCGCTTCAATGAACGTAGAATGAACATAGAATGTAGGAATACGGTAATGTCTGAATGTTTTCATTGCAACACAAGACTTGAAATGTTCAAATAGTTATGCAACAAGACTTGTTTGAACTCATCATCGTCTTTCCGCCCCTGGTGCACGTAGATGAAGGTAGCAATCTGTTCACGTGAAATTCTGGGTGGACAGGCAGCTTCCAATGCCTGGGCAATTTGCACCTCGGTGACGTCCTGTAGTGATGAGCGCGTCTGATGGTATACTATTGTCCACACACGTATGCGTGATGAAGACCCCGTCCTTGTTCACACAGCCTGCACATTGCTGGATACGCAAGTGTCGAATGCGAGGTCTGAGATGATCCAGGAATGTGTCGATGTACTTCTTATAAATATGCTGAGACACCTGGTCAGACAGGGCTTCATGAATTACAGCTGTGAGACTCTGCAGCTTCCGCCACGCCATTATTTTCAAGGTGACGCCCTGAGGACAAGGAATACGCTCTTGCGTATCTGACCTCATTTTCCATTTCCGTATATGCACCAGGAGCATCTCGTTGAATCTGGAACAGCTGACAAAGATGTCGTCACCCACATAAAATTTCGCTTCGTCACTCCCCTGGTCGCGAATAACCGCATCGACGGCGTAATCAATGGCCTGTAGTTTTAGCCAGGTGTCCAACGTCAAGGCGATATGCTTAGCTGGTTTGTCGTTAAAGGCCGGTGCATTAAAATGCACTTCCTCTTCTTTGACACTCACAGTTAAATAGGGTGAGAGCTCCCAAGTGTTCGTGTGGGCTGCCTGGTAGGCCTGCTGGATAATGTCATTGATCTCCTGCACAGACATAGGAAGTAGCACCTCTTCTTTCACTGGCTCAGGCACTTGCTGGGGCACTGGCTGAAGCACTTGCTCAGGTATTTCTAAAGGTGTTAGTCGGGGCCGTTTGGGTCGTGCACCGCGTTTGGCAGGTACACCAGACTCTGGGTGCGTACGTTTGGTAGCTGTACGCTCTTGGGCTTCAAGTAGATCTGCTACTTCTTCAAGTTTGGTAGCTGTACGCTCTTCGGTGATGTCCATGACTAAGATATCATCTTGTGAATCCTGGGCTTGAAGTAGATCTGCTAGTTCTTGATTTCCCGTCTTCTTCAGCGCCTCCACGAAGGCTAGAAATGCATAGGGGCCACGGCGCAGTAGACCGTCGATTAGGGCTCTGTTTTGTCGTGAAGTGGTGTTCTCCGCCATGATATCTTCGACACCGTGTTTCAGGAGTATGTTTTCCTCCATAAGCAGATCACATAGTTCGGCCACATGCTGCATCTCATCAATGAGGCGAATACGGTACTGTTGAAGCTTAACTCGCTGGGATGACTCCATGACTGTGGGCTCAGGCTGGTCAGTAGCTGCTACGGTGTAATAGGCTGGTGAAATTGCACTGGTAAAATGAAAACCTTCTCCACGTATCATACAGGCAGGCTGGTGAGGCAGGCAGGCAGGCTAGTGGTCAGGCAGGCAGGCAGGCAGGCTGGTCAGGTAGGTGAAAGAGCTCCGTTGGGTAGTGCAATGAATACACCAAACCACTAAAAATCACCCCCTTTTATACGTTTTTCTACAACAATGGCGGTCTATCCGCCATTTTCGCCGCCATTAGCCGCCATTATCCACCATTATCCACCATTTTTCCCACTAGGATGGTCAGGTCTTTCCACCATTAGCCGCCATTAGCCGCCATCTCGCCCCATTTTCCCATAGGCAGTCAGGTCTTTCCGCCATTAGCCGCCATTAGCCGCCATTTTCCCACTAGCACCGTCAGCCATTAGCCGCCATTAGCCGCCATTAGACGCCATTATCCACCATTTTATTAGCTGCTATTTTCCAACATGGCGGATTAGCCGCCATTAGCCGCCATTTTCCAACATGGCGGATTAGCGGCCATTAGCCGCCATTGTGGGGGAAAACCCCAGTACATCAACAGACACAGACAAGTCCAGACATGTACAAAGGTCACGCCTCATTCACCCAAACCGGAAGTGACGTCATAGTTACATCCGGGTGAAAGTTAACTCGATTTGCTCGCTCCCTACTACTGCCGCTAACAAATTCACTGGTGCTCTGGACCGATCAAAGTCTTCTTCAACTTGGAAGCTATCAAAACTGCTTAGTTCGTTTGCTTTTCATTTTGTGTTTATTTATTTATTTCTTCGTTTTTTGTTTCTGTGTTTTCTTTCTTTCATATTTTTGTTTATTGCGCAAAACTGGTACGGCCATGGCTTCCGACGCCCTTGAGGTAAAAGGTTGTTCAATCCGGAACTAAGTCCCGACTGTTATGTTTTTGATTGCATGGCCTGTCCATTTCTTAAAACTTTAAGATATCCAACACTTTCGGTTCAGCCTTCATGTTTTATTTTTGAGAACTTCATAAGACTTATACAGACGGACAACCTAGAAAATTGTCGAATTTACAAATGCAAAACGCTGCGTTCTGCTGCATTCTGTAGGAATAATAGTAGGCCTTTTACCGCATCACATTTGTCATTCTCTCTGGAAAACTATCAAAACTTTAGTGTAGTGCTTATTTATTTTTTTTTCTGCTCAAATTATTGGGGTTGCTTCAGCTCCCGCTCCGCCGTGCCTGTTAGGTACTCCGGCGGTAACTGTATCATATTATTCGTGACTCCGGCGGTAGTCAGATCTCACTCCGCCGTATGTTGTATCACCAGTTCCACACAGGTCATATTCATGCGTCTTAAAATCATCGAAATTCTTCTTTTTCACATATACATATCATCTTGCCATTAAAAGGCAACTTCGTTTTACATAACGATCGTAGGTATATTCTTGATTAACTAGATAAAATGCATATTTGATGTAGTTTTTCTAATGAAGGTTTCTAGATTCGGCTTCTAATGGATGTAGTTGTCTATTAGAATTATCCCATTCTCAAAAACACGTCAGCTAGTTAAATAAACTTACCATCTAACGACTGAGCTATTTAACTAGCTGACGTGTTTTTGAGAACGGGATAATTCTAGATACACAGTTACATCCACTGGAAGCCGAATCTATAAACTTTTCTTAGAAAAACTGCATCAAATATGCATTTTATCTAATTAATCAAGAATATACCTACGATCGTTATGTAAAACGAGGTTGCCTTTTAATGGCAAGATGATATTTATATGTGAAAAGGAAGAATTTCGATGATTTTAAGACGCATGGATATGACCTGTGTGGAAGTGGTGATACAACATACGGCGGAGTGAGATTGACTACCGCCGGAGTCAATAATAATATGATACAATTACCGCCGGAGTACCACTGTCCCTTCTTGGCCGAGATAAATGAATGTACCGTCCTCACTCAATATTGAATCCATCGAACAAATGAAAAAGATACTATTTTAACACACCATATATGGTCTGAGATCTGAATCTGGCTTGAACCACAATCTTTAGGCCCAATAAAAGGACGTTCCTCACCCTAAGAAATCATCTTCAGAATTTCACCAAATTTTGCACGGATGTACCTTGGAAATATACAAATTCATTTCAAGAAAAAAATTAGTAAGTCATCGAACTCACTTTCAAGCTCATGACGCCACCTTTTTGTCTGATTTGTAAAAAAAATGATGAAATTTAAATTGTACGATTTTGCTCCAAAAATTGTCACACACTACCGAATATCAATGGGCGCTGCTCATGTTCACGTGGTCTTTGTCTTTCAGACTGGACCATTTCCATCTGAATTCAATGATAATTTGCTCATGGAATTGTCGAACAGTTAAAGCCTATAGCTAATTATTCCCATCCAATAATGGGGTCACCGAACTCGTTTGACTTCTAACATCGTTCGACGCAGATTTCCTCTAAAAGTGACTGGAAATCAATTGACGTTGCTATGGCGTGTGCTGTTATCAGCGTGATCGAAGGGAGACTACCTACTGCAATGTCATTTGACATTCGCGCTATAAATACATGCGCGACGTTGTGCGCATCAGCAAAGGTCGAGGATAGTTCCCATGCACCCCAACCAAGTGGCCTGTTATTTGTTATTTGTTGGACTTGGGGCACTGTATTTACCCGTCCAACAATTTACGAGCTAGTAAAAACCTGTCCGAAAATAACGAAACTGGCACCGACGGGGATCGAACCCGCCATTCTTTGCTCCATAGTCAGGCATCTTACCCCTGAGCCACGGGAGCATTTGCGTACATTTCACCATCCATAAGATGGCTTGCGAATCGTGTGTCTCCATTATTGCGGAGCGATATCCGGTACTTTACCTATGGTTGGCCATCCCTGCCAGAATTCGTCATTTAGAGGCTGCCTCTAAATAATATATACCATGGTATAAAATGCCAAGCCTGCCATAATTCGTATTTAGAGGCTGCCTCTAATTATTTTGTACCATGGTATAAAATGCCAAGCCTGCCATAATTCCTATTTAGAGGATGCCTCTAAATCGCCAAGCCTGCCACAATTCGTATTTAGAGGCTGCCTCTAATTATTTTGTACCATGGTATAAAATGCCGAGCCTGCCATAATTCGTATTTAGAGGCTGCCTCTAATTATTTTGTACCATGGTATAAAATCGCCAAGCCTGCCATAATTCCTATTTAGAGGATGCCTCTAATTCATTTTAGCCGTAAGTCGTAAATTTTCGCCTTCTTATTACTTCCACCAATGATATGCGCTTTCACAAATTTGGTGCCATATCTCTACGCTTGTTACAAGTTTACTCATTGGTCAAATTTAATATTCTTGATATGACATCGAGTTGTTTATGACTTACGGCTAAAATGAATTAGAGGCATCCTCTAAATAGGAATTATGGCAGGCTTGGCGATTTTATACCATGGTACAAAATAATTAGAGGCAGCCTCTAAATACGAATTATGGCAGGCTCGGCATTTTATACCATGGTATATATTATTTACAGGCAGCCTCTAAATACGAATTGTGGCAGGCTTGGCGATTTAGAGGCATCCTCTAAATAGGAATTATGGCAGGCTCGGCATTTTATACCATGGTACAAAATAATTAGAGGCATCCTCTAAATACGAATTATGGCAGGCTTGGCATTTTATACCATGGTATATATTATTTAGAGGCAGCCTCTAAATGACGAATTCTGGCAGGGATGGCCAACCATATTTACCGGATTCTGTTCGGCCTTCATCCGGCGGAGAACAGACTCGAGAAATCTGATTAAATACAGGTGTTCATACCACTTCTGAAACAGGTATTGCCTGGGCTTACAAAATATATAGGTATGTATAACTTTCGTACCATCCAAGAGGTGTAGTGGATCTGAAATTTGGAACAAGTAGTTCATCACATGACTCGAAAATGGCGAGTTACGTTGGGGTTACGTCGGTAGACTTTAGCTGATTGGCTGACGAAGTCACGTGGTATTGATTTATGGAAATTCCCTCTAGCAGTTTCCGAAAGTAGGCTGAACATGGATACACACGATCACAGGGTCAGTCTTACCGCGTATAGATGACCGAGATGGTTACAGGTTGCCACGGGAGCAGCTGAAAGCAACCGTTGGATCTTTTTTTATATACCTAACACAAACCTAACCCTAACCCTAACCCCAAAATCATGAACCTAACCCTAACCCGTAACCAGTAATACTGATTTAACGCTAGTTAGCGCAAATTTGCATCCTAATTAGACGTAATCACGCTGAACAGCATTCAGTCACGTGATTTCATGAAGTCACGTGATTTCATGGCCCTAAAGTCACGTGATTTCATGGCCAAGGCTACTTGGTTGGGGTGCATGGGAAATATCCTTAACCATCAGCAAAGGTGAGGAACGTCTTTAAACTAAATCCACGGAGTTAAACACACAACTCCTCGTCATTTACGGTCTGAGGTCTAAATCTCGCTTGAATCACAATAGTTGGGCCCTATCATCCCCAGGATCAGTTCTAAACATAAGGCCTACCAAAGAAAGCCAGTCATATATCAATGAGACTAAACTCACACACGCTATACGCTGACCATATGTTGACCTCAGGCCGCTGCCCAGCATATTCACTTTCGCCCAATCAGACACAACCGTAGGTGTTCAGTCGACCGTGACTCCGCCAAAAAAGCTGAATTTCGCTCTCTTTCAAAAGTGTTTTGACGTAATTTTTCATATTTTTTCACAAATATAATTACATGAATTTTTCAGGTAAACATTTGTCTTTCTGGTGAGGGGTAAATAAATGTTTCATTGGTAATGCAAGAGGGTGAAATCAATTGTCTTTTGTAGACCTATGCTGCCGGTCAAGGCATTCTCTCGTTTCGTTTAACATGGAGAAGGGATTCACACTACTACTTCGTTTAAATCGAATTTAGATCCGCCAAATAAAATCATAAATTACATTAATTTGTAGCATAGGGAAGGCGATATATTGTAGAAACTTTGTAGGGGTAAATACGTTTGGGGGAACCTATATTTTTTCAGATATAGCAGTTTATAATCGGACCTCCCATCTCGAACAATGCTAAATTTGGACCTGTTGGAGAGCCGTACGTGAGCCGGGATGTCAGTGCGTGTGCACACCAAGCCCGCGTCTGGGTTTCTTGCACATGCCGTGTTGAGTACTAGCTACGATATTTACCATTTCGGATTTATTTTCAGTCTTTATGTTATTATTGTCTCGTCACATTGTTCGCATCACTGCTTTGATCTTCATCATAGTGTAACGCTAGCCTAGTGAGTTGCCACCTTGCTTTATTACCTAATTTTCCATAAATCGTGTAGTTTAAACAACTCAATAAACTCAGAAATTGTTATCTATTACGGTACTTCTTGTTTAGAAACGCTTAATGGTGCTCTAAATAAATGCTCTCAAAAGTGTTTGAGGGTTATCCGATACCTAGACTATATCTGACGGATACACATTCGCAACATTCTCACGGCGTCAGATTGTATACCTTATACTGTCAGAAATATCACTGTTTCACCGACAGTTTAGGGGGTTACAAACTGCTGATGAGAACACCTAGGCCAATACACGAGTTGGCACGATGGAGCGTAAATGTCGAGGATAAAATTAGTGATGATCAGGGCTATGTCTGCATGGTTAACATATAGTAAAGTGGCCTGATCGTGTACATACACAAACGCAATTAGAGATTAGATCCTCCTGCGGTTATCATATCTTCGAGACATGCTCCTCCGGCGGTATTTGTACCATATACGAACATGCATGAGCTAGAAAAACTAACATTGACCGAAGTAGATTGAACTATTTGAAACTACAAGCTATCAGCCTGCTGTTAAGGAACTACTCTTCATATATATATAACTTATTTGGCGGATGATGCACAAATAGATGATTTTTTAAGCATCTAATCACTGTTATGTTGCAATATAGCTCTTAATGTCAGATAAAATGAATTGTAATTAAAAAATAATACAAGGACGAGTTGAAAATTTCACACGAATTGCTAACACGTCCCCTTGAGAACATTTTCTCATTAAATTTTCGAGTAGTAAATACGTGAAAACTACCAAAAAAATGAAAAATCTGAACTTACTTAGCTTCTCAAATGTAATTTCCCTCCGGCGGAAGTTGGAGCAGACGTTTGGTATGCAGGGTGTGGGTGTGGTCACGCAATACATGTATGCTGTGACGAGAGGTTTGTTGTTTTCATCACACGGTCAAATCATCCAGTTACGTATTCGTGTCACTCAAATGTTGCTCTAATTTGTCAGACGTGATTTCATAGGACTGCTTCGAATATCATAGTTTTGACGGACTAATATTTCTGACCTCCCTACCATAAAAACCTGGAGCCTTATTCACGAACGTCACTCAAGTAACGGGCCTCTTAGTCATTTGCGGGGACGTTAAGAGCCATTTACGAGAATGTTACGTGTGCACTAAGTGGTATTCACAAAACCACACTTAAATGCCTCTTAACATTACGAACCACTTAAAGTTACGGGCCTCTTTAAATCTGACGGTGGTGGGTAAATAAGTTAATATATTCCTATCATGGAACCCGAGAACAGCCTAATAGTGTAATATGGAATATGGAATAGGTCTTTGGATTATGGACGCAGATATTCTGTAATGGACGACGGCTGGATTATGAATGACGGACTAGACGCTTGTAATTCGTACCACTAAAAATGTTATCAAACCACTTCACCATGTCCTTTGTGTAAGAAAGACTCAGGTCACGCATGAAAATTGGTTTGCGTTCTATTTTCTTTATTCTTTTGTGATTGTGGGAAGAATTTGGTATGGTGGCCAATATCCGCCATTAAGTGTTGTCGTGAGTAGTAAAGGTGTCCTGATGGAGGTGGACCAATCAGAATTGAGAACGAAAGTAGATCAAGTATGACGCGTTTGACGTCATCGTATGACTTCACTGGGTCGAGGTCACGGGAAAGTAGGTCGATTATGTAAGAAACCGGTTTAAATTATGTAATAATGTTTCGTAAGTAGGTCGATTACGTAAGAAACCGGTTTAAATTATGTAATAATGTTACGTAATTAGGTCATGGTCGCTCGTAAGTAGATCGATTATGTAAGAAACCGGTTTAAATAGGGAGGTATGGGGTCAGCCCCTTTGTTAGCAGCCCCTTTGTTAGCTAACAATAAAAACATCACGTGACCCTTTGACGGCTAAAAGGAGAGAGTTTTCTAGTTCAGTGGTCACATGCCTCTGGCGCACGAAGGTGCGTTTTTACGTATTTGGTCGATCACATGTCTCGGTATACAATGGATGACGAGAAAACATTTGATGAAGGTAAGTTCGCATTATCAATCATTCCTTTGAGCACAAGCGTATCATAGCGTATGTTGAGAGAATGTCTTTCATATATTATAGACTGACACAACACAATGTATTAGAGCAAATGCCGTGTATAGCTAACTGACCGTGCGAGTTAAATTATGTACCTCGGAATGTCACAGCCGAACGCACATCTATTGTCCTTCTCTGGGCGCACCGGTCCATTGCACTTTCGCAAACGGTCCCCCTTTGATACGCGCCGGTGTGCACGAAAATGATATTCTTTAAATTTCTTTCTTGAATTTTCATAGTCTAAAATAGTTCGATAATCGAGGTTTATTAATTGTTAGGCCTTAAATATATATGGGCGAATTTCTGTTAAATACTGTACGGTTGTACATACCGCCGGTATAGTTTATTCAACCCCTTATAATACATGTATAGCTAACTGACCGTGCGAATTAAATTATGTACCTCGGAATGTCACAGCCGAACGCACATCTATTGTCCTTCTCTGTGCGCACCGGTCCATTGCACTTTCGCAAACGGTCCCCCTTTGATACGTGCCGGTGTACACTGAAACGAATTTCTTTCTTTCTTGAATTTTCTTAGTCTAAAATAGTTCAATAATCTAGGTTTATTATTTGTTAGGCCTTAAATATATATATATGGGAGAATTTCTGTTAAATACTGTAAGGTTGGTCATACCCACGGATGCGTGTATAGTTAAATGACCGTGCGCGTTAAATTATGTACCTCGTATTGTCACAGCCGACCGCACATCTATTGTCATTCTCTGTGCGCAACGGTCCATTAAGTTCAAATAGGGATGTATTATGCGTCGTTATTGATATCAATACCATTCAAAAGACCTTTATTCGGTGCCCCTAGCATTGTCTCTGCACACGGGAGAAAATTAAACTATGTTGTCGTGTATTAAAATAGGCCAACTGTTAGCTATGCATCTGTCTCTCTGGCCGAGTTACTGCGAGAATAAAAGAAACGTTTAACACTCTTTCTATCGCAATTATTTCAAGAAATTCGATAAACACGTATAACATAATTTGACAAAAACAAAGATAAATTTTTACCGTATTGGCGTCGCTAAAATTATGGCCTCTCAATCGAACGTGTTATTTACCCCGACAACTTACACTATTGTGCAAATCACCAACACACTAGCATTGTTTTACAAGTCACCAACACTCTAGCATTGTTTTACAATACAATACAGTAAACACACACGGTGAGCATTGGGAATGATCGCTCACGATATGATGACTATTTGTATCGTGTTCCGACGAAGCGTAGCGTCCGCAAAAGCGCCCGCAAGCGCCCGCAAAAGCGCCCGCAACGCCCGCAAAAGCGCCCGCAACGCCCGCAAGCGCCCGTTTCAACGCCCTTCGATATCTGAGAAAAAGAGAGAGATCAACACGTTCACAAGTTTTCATATATTTTATTATCCCCAATGTGATGCCGTACCCAAGCTGGGGCCGCTATGGGTATGTTTACAATTCATAACGTTGGAGTGATATCAGTTTTAATCACGCTCTTGTCAGTGTTCGTGAATTCTTTAAGTTCATCTTCGGTCATCATCATCTTTTCGCTTTATTTCTTTATTTCAGCATTCGACAGTGAGCTTCTTAAATCACCGTCAGTTTTCTGTTCATTATTATTCGATGTACCAAGTCCTAATCAGACTCGCTATCTAACAATCCGGGAAAGTCCGTGGGCAACATGTCCTTGAAGAGCTGTTTCCGCATCCTGATGGCGTTTTTTAGGGCCTCTCTTGGAGGTAAACCCATATCCTCTTCTAAGTAGCTCTTTGTTTTCATGATGGCCCTGTGGTTACGATCACTTTTCATTTCAAGAGGAATCAAGGTATAGTTTTCATACAGAGCCATTGCAGATTTTATGATTCGTGGTTGCATGTTGATATAGGCCTTCTGTAAAGTCTCTTCATCCTGTCCATCTGCCTGGATAGCAGCGGCGTGTGCGTCAATAGCCTTGTCCACAATGCGACCCCAAAATGACGGCTCCCCTTCGTCCGTGTCTGAATCACCCAAACTTTCGCTTTCCTCGGATGAGCTAGTGCTGTCCGCATCAGAGCATGAGTTTTCAGCGCTGTCATCGCCAGATGATGAGCTCACAGTATCCGTATCATCGTGTAGACTCTCACTGTCTACATCAGAGACCTCGTCGGTGTCTTCATACCCATGAATATTCTTCCTATGTCTGATCATATCGTGGTACCTGGTGAACGATCGGTGACACTCTGAGCAAGAATAAGACATGTTGAACTGAGCGACAAAAATGAAGTGAGTTAGTCTTTCTAATAGTGTTGTATTTATGAATGATTGTCGCAGCGCCATCTATACACCGATAGGAACTCACGCTGTGCATGGATGGGTCCTATCCGATTGGTTAATAAGTCTTCACGGTGTAATGCTTTGACATATCTCTCTCCCTTCACGTAAGGCGCTAGCATCCCTCATCTCCACCAACGTCCGGTAGTAGCGGGCGTTTGCGCCCGCAAGCGCCCGCAAAAACGCAACGCCCAAAAGCGCCCGCAACGCCCGCAAGCGCCCGTTTCAACGCCCTTCGATATCTGAGAGAAAGAGAGAGATCAGCATATTCACAAGTTTTCATATATTTTATTATCCCGCAAAAGCGCCCGCAACGCCCGCAAGCGCCCGCAAAAGCGCGCGCAAGCGCCCACAAAAACGCCCGCAACGCCCGCAACGCCCGCAAGCGCCCGTTTCAACGCCCTTCGATATCTGAGAGAAAGAGAGAGATCAGCATATTCACAAGTTTTCATATATTTTATTATCCCGCAAAAGCGCCCGCAACGCCCGCAAGCGCCCGCAAAAACGCCCGCAACGCCCGCAAAAGCGCCCGCAACGCCCGCTAGCGCCCGCAAAAGCGCCCACAACGCCCGCAACGCCCGCAAAAGCGCCCGCAACGCCCGCAAGCGGCCGTTTCGACGCCCTTCGATATCTGAGAGAAAGAGAGAGATCAGTATATTCACTAGTTTTCATATATTTTATTATCCCGCAAAAGCGCCCGTTTCAACGCCCTTCGATATCTGATAAAAAGAAAGAGATCAACACGTTCACAAGTTTTCATATATTTTATTAGCCACAACTAGTTTAAACCGGTTTCTTACATAATCGATCTACTTACGAGCGACCATGACCTAATTACGTAACATTATTACATAATTTAAACCGGTTTCTTACGTTATCGACCTACTTACGAAACATTATTACATAATTTAAACCGGTTTCTTACATAATCGACCTACTTTCCCGTGACCTCGACCCAGTGAAGTCATACGATGACGTCAAACGCGTCATACTTGACCTACTTTCGTTCTCAATTCTCATTGGTCCACCTCCATCAGGACGCCTTTACTACTGTCGTGTTGTGCTTCCGTGGTGGTGAGATGTCATGTCGACATGCCTTCATATCGCATTGTCGTGCGTTTGTGTTGTCATGTCGTCATGTCGTCATGTCGGAATTAATTTGTGTTGTCTTGCTGCCATACTATCGAATTTCCGGGTCACTATGATTCCACGCCGGTGTGCACTTGCCGTGTTATTGTGTAGCCCTTTTCCATGTCGTCGTGTTGACAAGCTTCTTTCAAAGATCAGGCGCATGGATATATCTGAGCATATTTGTTGGAATGTAACACGGCAATACCCCATTGCGACATCATTGTGACAAGACACGACAACACAGCTGTACGACAACACGACAAAACGGCATGTCGACAAGACAACACAACCCAAGACATTGGGCATAGCAGCATGCTCGTGGAAACCTTCCTTCATCTTCTGTTGTACTTCAGCTCTTCGTGGAAAGCGAATGATGTCGGTGGCATGCCTGCACAAGGCACTCGACACACTTGCGACTATTCGCGACACATGGGGTTGGCTGATACCAAAAAGGTCAGCATTCGCGAGTTGGAAATTGCCCGTTGCATAATAGCGCAGCGTACACAGTACTTGAACACTAGCTGGTATTGCCTGGGATCTTCTGGTGGGGTGTGTTATTTCACCATTAATCAGATCGATGGCTTCCATAATCAAATTTCGTGGAATTCTATACCGCTGGATTAATTCAGAATCTCTATATATATCTAAAGGGTTTGTCCTATCCCTAAAGACCCTTTCACGACCGAAATTTCGGCCGTTCAACATCCCTTGCAGTAGCAGAAACGCCATTTCGAAACCCGTCTAACTATGTCATCCCCTCTTACCGCTAAGAGAGGTTTAAGGGAGCTCTAGAGCTCCCGTAACATAAGATACGATTTAAGAGGATATTACGTGTTCTGTTAATTTAAGAGCCGTTCGTGAATACCACCACTTTCGCAAAGTTGACTCTACGTGCGGCTTAAGTGTCTCTTAGGCCTTAAGAGCGCTTCGTGAATAAGGCCCCTGGGTCTTAAAATGTTAGTCAAGCGAGTGTTGTTGTTGTTGTTAGGCGAAATACCTTGAATAGATGAATATCCTTTCAACGCTTCTCCTTATGTCGTCTATAGGTTCACATGAACAATGGCGTGCAGGCGAATTATATTTTGATGAAGCATAACTGGCTTTTCTTTTGGAAAACTAACAGCAACATTTATTTTCCCTATAATGGTCCCAAACCCTGATGACGTATTATATCTCTCTCAATCACGTGATGAATTGTGTATTCCTTCATCTGCATGACACGTCCCTTATGTTACACGAAACCAACCTAAATTGTCATTGTCTATGCAATGTACATGTGCCGCAAGGCGTAAAGTTCTATATGTAACCAGATACATGAAATTAAAGCTTGCTCTTCCGAACCTGCCTGTCCACGGACCTCGATCTTGCAATTAAGTTGGTGTCATGTTATATTAGGGAGGTGACTGACTAAATGATATTGCATAAAGATCTCCTTCAGCCATTTAATTGCCATGGATGTTGGGGGCCTGCATTGCATCAAGGGACAGAAGTGGGATTTTATTGTCATGGATGTAGGGGGCCTACGTCATCAGGTTTCAGGATAATTAGTATTAGTATTTTTCTCGCATTATGTCAACCTAGGCCAGGCCATTCTATCCACAACATACTTCTTCTTCTTCAGACTACACCACAAGATTATGGCAACGCCTAAGGCTAAATTTGGAGCGATTAGGTCCCTTCGATGTTAACTTTGTATGCGTATGACTTGACAGACGTTGCATCAGCTATAAGCAGCCGACCGCTGTGGTCGACAGCAATCGCAGTGGGTTGTTTCAGTCCATCTCTTTCCGTTAGCAATGTATCTACGTAGTCTCCACTGGCTGAGAAAACAAGTACCTTTTCTGTGGCTCTAGAGACAACAAATATATATCCCTTGGAATCCACACAAACACTACAGGGTTTGTCCAGGACGTCAGATCCAATGTCATTTTCTCGCCGCAGATGGCAGACCGACCCATCGGCACGAAGAAGTACGACGTCATTCAGTCTGTAGTCACTGACAACGAGTCCTCCACGTGAGTCCGCGTGGATGTAATGAGGCTCGAGCAGTATCCCTCCACCAAAAGTATTAATCACATGTCCGTTCATATCAACATGAGCGATGAGTTTTTCGCGCTCATTTGTAACGAGGAAGGCTGGCAGGTCAAACTTTTCAAAAAGAATTACTGCAGGAGTGTTCGATTCAAACGGTAATGTAATTGTGTTAACGGCTCTGGATGAATTATCAATAACCAGCAATTCTGAAGGACAGTCGCGTGCCTTCTTGGATATGACTGAATATTTCTCGGAAGCGAAGACATCATAAGCTTTTCCATCGGCCTGGAATAATCTACTGACATTTTTCCAGTTGCCACTTTCTCTGACATATAACCTCCCTTTGGAGCAGAGATATATCTTTTCTTGGCACGAAGCGATGCTGTCTACATAGCCTTTATCTGGTAATGGTAATATTTCTAGAACCTTTACCGAAATTCGGCTGAACGACATTCTGCTAAACTGGAACAGCCCTGATAGTAGTGTTTCCAAGGCAGCTGTTGCATCGCTGTCTCGTTTGAGAATATGGGCTTGCCTTGGGACAACTGAATGGACATCTTCTGTCCGCTTTACTCTGTTCATCAGCAAAAAATAGCTGTCCAGAATTTCCGCATCGCTACCAGTTTCGCCCAAAAGTTCCATGTGATCCCGAAGATTTCGAAGCTGCTTCAGTATGGATGACGACTTTTCCAGGAGACTAGTGTGAAGGACAGTTTCCTCTGACAACAGCGACTCGACTTCTAGGACGGCTTCGGCGGCTTTTCTAGTGATCGTTTTTATCTCGTCTTCTATGCCTTGTATCACACGGCGGGCCTGGTTTCTCAAATGCGATATGTCTTCTTCCGTATTCTTAACGACAGCTTCGCCCTTTTTCACTTTTCGACGGATGGTTTCTCCAGCGGTCTTTAAATTTTCACGTTTTCCAATTATCGCTTTTTCCAATGTACTCAGGTCATGATCCTTGTGTTTACCGCCTGCACACATTTTACATACCAGACTTTGGCATTCAATACAGAAGTTGTGCACTACTTGATCTTGGTGCTCAAAACATTTCATCTTCCTGGGCTGCGCATTCAATGATACGCTAGAAAGAATATCGTCCATTGTTGAAATCGAATGACTTTGCTCTTGATGATTTTGGACGCAGCTTCCGCACAGATATTCAGAGCAATCGTTGCATTTCCTCACCGCATCCGTCCTTTTGTTTTCCAATGCGCAGCTTCTACAACGTGTTTTGTTCACTCCCGTGGTACAATTCACTGAGAGATGGATTATGAATGAGCTATCACGGAAACCAGTAACGCCCTCTGCAGGAATGGTGATATTTTCTCGGCAGAAGAAACAGGGGAAAGTATCGTTTGATCCAGCTACCTTGATATAATCCTGGAGACACTTCTGGCAGAATAAGTGTGTGCATTCTAGGATCTTGGGCTTGGATAGGGGACCACTGCAGAGTGAACATGCCAGTAAATTGTCCATCGTAGAAGGGTCACTCAGCTTTTGTTTCACTCTTGCTTCCATAGCTGAGTTTCCGCGTTGTTCTTGCTCCTTGGGTTCACTGCGTTATCAATCCTTGTCTGAAAAATGTATAAAATATATTTTAGGTGAAGCACAAAGTACATCGGTTGAGCCCACACCCTCAGAATTATACAAATTCAAAATATACAAAGCTGCATGATGGTCGAAATTTTCAACGACTGTTATCATATAAAGTGTATGTACCGGTGTGGAAATTTGGAGCCACTCCATCCCCAACCCCTTCGCAAATAGAAACACAACCCTCTCCCGCACGAACGACATGTTATTTAGGCTGGGCATATCAGAGTCAGGATCCAAATTATTGTATAACAGTAACCCAGTTAGACTACTCGGACACGATGCCCTACTGCGCAGCCTGGTCACATAAAACTGCTTAAGACAAATTCTGCAGCAAAAATATTACTGCAAGACGGAAACCTCGCACAGATATTGACAATGGTATAGAATATTTGCTACTTAAGTACCCCATAAATTTTTCGCAACTACATTGAGTATGTTGAAATACAAGAAGTGATTTGGTCTAAACGTCAACCAACTAAGCTGCTTTGTTTCCTTTTCTAATGCTGATCTCTGCTGCGTCGGTGTTGTTGCCTCACAAAATTATGAAATCTTACGGCTTTCGTTTTACAGAAAATCTGTGAGCCGAAAACACTGTAGTCGATTAACAGTAATAGGAATTGTCCACAAAAGAATATACTTTGTCTAATTATATGTATTCATGCCGAAGAAACCGCTTAGAATCAATAAGTGATGAATGATAAGTTGAGGTTTCACATTCATATTCTCGAGACAATTCGTACCCTGCCGCAAGATCTAGTCTCCCCTGTATATGGACTGGTCTTGCCTAGGGAAGATTTTATCTCCCCTGTGTATGGACTGGTCTTGCCCAGGGAAGATCTAGTCTCCCCTGTGTATGGACTGGTCTTGCCCAGGGAAGATCTAGTCTCCCCTGTGTATGGACTGGTCTTGCCCAGGGCAGATCTAGTCTCCCCTGTGTATGGACTGGTCTTACCCAGGGAGGATCTAGTCTCCCCTGTGTATGGACTGGTCTTGCCCAGGGAAGATCTAGTCTCCCCTGTGTATGGACTGGTCTTGCCCAAGGAAGATCTAGTCTCACCTGTGTAAGGACTGGTCTTGCCCAGGGAAGATCTAGTCTCCCCTGTGTATGGGTTGGTCTTGCCCAGGGAACATTTTGTCTCCCCTGTGTAAGAACTGGTCTTGCCCAGGGAAGATCTAGTCTCCCCTGTGTATGGACTGGTCTTACCCAGGGAAGATCTAGTCTCACCTGTGTAAGGACTGGTCTTGCCCATGGAAGATCTAGTCTCCCCTGTGTATGGATTGGTCTTGCCCAGGGAAGATCTATTCTCCCCTGTGTATGGACTGGTCTTACCCAGTGAAGATCTAGTCTCCCCTGTGTATGGACTGGTCTTGCCCAGGGAAGATCTAGTCTCACCTGTGTATGGACTGGTCTTGCCCATGGAAGATCTAGTCTCCCCTGTGTAAGGACTGGTCTTGCCCAGGGAAGATCTAGTCTCCCTTGATCTAGTCTCCCCTGTGTCAGAAATGGTCTTGCCCAGGGAAGATGTCCAGGCAAGATGTAGTCTCCACTGTGCAAGGACTGGTCTTGCCCAGGGCAGATCTAGTCTCCCCTGTGTAAGGACTGGTCTCTCCCAGGAAAGATCTGGTCTCCCCTGTGTAAGGGCTGGTCTTACTCAGGGAAGATGGTCTCCCCTGTGTAAGGACAGGTCTTGCCCAAGGAAGATCTAGTCTCCCGTGTGTAAGGACTGGTCTTGCCCAGGGAAGATCTAGTCTCCCCTGTGTAAGGACTGGTCTTGCCCAGGGAAGATCTAGTCTCCCCTGTGTATGGACTGGTCTTACCCAGGAAAGATCTAGTCTCCCCTGTGTAAGGACTGGTCTTGCCCAGGGAAGATCTAGTCTCCCCTGTGTAAGGACTGGTCTTGCCCAGGGAAGATCTAGTCTCGCCTGTGTATGGACTGGTCTTACCCAGGGAAGATCTAGTCTCCCCTGTGTATGGACTGGTCTTACCCAGGGAAGATCTAGTCTCCCCTGTGTAAGGACTGGTCTTGCCCAGCGAAGATCTAGTCTCCCCTGTGTAAGGACTGGTCTTGCCAGGGAAGATCTAGTCTCCCCTATGTAAGGACTGGTTTTGCCAGGGAAGATCTAGCCTCCCCTGTGTAAGGACTGGTCTTGCCCAGGGAAGATCTAGTCTCGCCTGTGTAAGGACTGGTCTTACCCAGGGAAGATCTATTCTCGCCTGTGTAAGGACTGGTCTTACCCAGGGAAGATCTAGTCTCGCCTGTGTATGGACTGGTCTTACACAGGGAAGATCTAGTCTCCCCTGTGTAAGGACTGGTCTTGCCCAGTGAAGATACTGGTCTTGCCAGGGAAGATCTAGTCTCCCCTATGTAAGGACTGGTTTTGCCAGGGAAGATCTAGCCTCCCCTGTGTAAGGACTGGTCTTGCCCAGGGAAGATCTAGTCTCGCCTGTGTAAGGACTGGTCTTACCCAGGGAAGATCTATTCTCGCCTGTGTAAGGACTGGTCTTACCCAGGGAAGATCTAGTCTCGCCTGTGTATGGACTGGTCTTGCCCAGGGAAGATGTTTCACACCAGGTATAGATTTTCGAACTATCTATGAGACAGTGTCAGTTTCCAACATCGGGTTATGATCATGCAGAGAGGGGAATTATGGTCTCGTGACACACGTGCGACGGATTTTTCTTTTGAAAAAATGTCATAAACGTGAGGAATTATTGGGGTTGGCAACCTCCAAACAGGGTTGTCTGCCCATTAAACATGTCTTTTTAATGTGACATAGTGAGGGACAACCCTGTTCGGGAGTTTGGGGTTGGTTGTCGAGATTCAGCCCCTCCCCCACCCCCCGCCCTCCTGGAAAATCCCTCAGAAGAAAGGGGACACTGACCGCGATGTAAAGTTCTAAGAATGTAGACATCTTTCGATGAGAAAAATGCTGAAGAAATTGCCACAGGGTTACTAGAAATGAGACAAACATCCGAATCTGTGATAAAAGTAGTCTAAAACTGAGCATCGCTGTTCTCATGTGAAGGGAGCAAGGAGCAGTGACGTCATTGGAACACGTTAACTTTTTACGTTCGTAAACTTTTGACATCGTGAATTCTTTACTCTATTGAACTTTTATCATCTTGTGAAAAGGCAATCATCATACACGCGTTTTTCAATTTATTCTCTTCCAGTTATCTATTGTCAGTCAGATTAGTGCAGGTCTTCGTAAGGAATGTATTATCCCATATAACCTCGCTCCACTGATCTGAACGAACTCGTGAAGTCTACAGGTGTTTACATTATTCTTTGTATGGCCACCACGCAACTGCGCCTTTGTCACAGGTGTTACCTTTGTCCACATACCCTTATATTGAACATCATCTCAATATTAAATGTGAATCCTATAGACTGGCAGGGCAGGACTTCAGAGAAAAGGAAACAGCGCAGTCACTTCTCTCCAGTTGTCATAACAACGCACACGTATACTTTATAACCGTTTGTTTGCATGGAGGTTATTTGGAGGACGAACGTGAGAGGATTTAGCACAAATTTTATTTCGAAAACAACGCACATTTGCAACTTAGCTACATTGTATTGGAGTATCTTGAGACATACTACTGAGGTAATGATGACACCAATACACCCGATGTAAGGTTATCTATTCAACATTGGAGTCAAACTCTAACCAAAACCACTATGGACATTAAAAAATGGTAGCATCACTAATGCCGGCGTAGAATGAGAAACCTAAATCCGAAACTGTGAAGGGAAAAGAAATGCAAACCCAAGGTATAGAAAATACATCATTGTTATATTAACAAGCAGCCAGAGGATGCCAAGTCCCCCGCCGAAATGGCAGCAATATTTTTTAGCATTGTTGGTCTCGAGGGGATATACATGAGGGAGGCAACTGCTACACTTTATAGGCGTTGGATGCGGAGGGTCTTAATTCTGCCTTCCCAAGTTTTAAAATCAACTTAGAACGGTTGACTGAACATTTTGTGCTTCTGTAAATAAGGCTTGAATGAAGCATGGAAATTATGTAACCGAGAAGCGACCCCAAGTGACACCTCAAGGCATATTATCTGAAAATCAAATTTGACAAGAAGCTGAATGCATCCTCAACCTATTGTCTGGAAACCAAATTTTAAATTTGCCACCAGGTGTCGCCACCTGTAGGTGCAAGTGGGCGAAATGCAATCCCAAGGATCATCTCATGACATGGTGAATCAGCATACAAACTTTGGGAAGAATCTGAAAAGGGGTTATTGCCCGGAAACCAAATTTAGATTTGTATGCACAAGTGTGCGAAACACAATCCCAAGTGACATCTGATGGCACATGAATACCAAATTTGAGAAGAATCCGATGAGCAGTTGTCAAATTATTGCCAGAAACAAATTTCAGTTTTTTTCCACCAGGTGTCGCCACCAGTATGCAAAAGCAGGTGAAATACAATCTCAAGGGACATATCATAGCATAGTACCTGCATACCAAATTGGAGAAAAACCTGATGAGCGAAATCAAATTTAGATTTGACACGAGGTGGTGCTACCTGTAAGCACAAGTGGGCGAAACGCAATCCTAAGCGACATCATATGTCATGATATATTCATACCAGATTTAAGGAGAATCTGACGAGCGGTTCTCAAGTTATTACCCGGAAACAAATCTGGTATTTCGCCACCAAGTGGCACCACCAGTAAGTAAAAGTGAGAGAAACGCAATCCCACGCAACATCTCCTGGCATGATACATGCATGCTAAATTTGAGGAGATTTCGATGAGCAGTTCTCAAGTTAATAGCTGAAAACAAATTTTGATTTTAACACCTGATGGCGCCACCTATAGGCGCAAGTGGGCGAAATGCAATCTCAAGCGACATCTTAGGTCATGGTATTACCCGGAGACAAATTTGGGATTTTGCCACCAGGTGGCGCCACCTGTAAGTGCAAGTGAGTGAAAGGCAATCCCATGCAACATCTCCTGGCATGGTAAATGCATGCTAAATTTGAGAAGAATCCGATGAGCATGTAGTTCTCAAGTTATTGGCCAAAAACAAATTTCAGATTTTGTCATCAGGTGGCGTCACTTTCTGAGCAGAAGCGGATAACGCACTCCCAAGCAACATCTCATGGCAAGGTACAATGTATATGCATACCTAATTTGGGAAGAATTTGATGAGCAGTTCTCAAGTTATTGCTGGGAAACCAAATTTCGAGCAACATTTCAAAGCGTTTCAAAGTTATTGCTTGCAGCACAAAAGAACGGAAAGAACCCTAGTGGCGCCACCTACAGGCATATCTTTCTGAAACGCAATACCAATCAACATCTTGTCACAAGGAATGCATATGCAACTAGATACAGTCGATCGAATACGATTGGAGGCATGCCTTTTGCATCTTTAGTAAAGGAAACATTCATCATTTGTGAAGAAAGTAAAAACGTAAAACTTAGGAAGAACATCATTAACATGGCCCCATAAGATAACTTGAGGGTATCCACATACCAAATTTAAAAGAATCCATTAAGGTCCAACAGTTACTGTCCGGAAATGCAATTTTACCTTGGCCCTCAGGTAGCGCCATGTGTAGGCAGATAGGCATAAAAAATAATCCCAATCGAGATCTTGAAGCAAGATCCCTTGACATTGGAAATAGAAAATGTTAACTTGGCCTACAGGTGGCGCCACCTATGAGCAGATCGACAAGAAAAACAATACCAAGTGAAACCTTCAGGTAAGGTACATGTATACCAAGTTCATTATTAAGTATTAAAAAGTTATTGTCTGGAAACAATTTTAAATTTACCCCCAGGTGGCACCACCTATATGTGGATCGGCATGAAAAACAATGCCAAACGAGAAATTGAGGCGAGGTACCGACACACCAAATTTGGAATGAATCGGTTCAGGTTTTTAAAAGTTATTGTCTGGAAACACTTAACTTAGCTTTCAGGTAGTCCCCCTATCAACATGAAAAACATTCTCAAGCCAGATCTTGAGACAACGTACAGTGCAGATCAGCTTAATCTTCCAATTAGTGAACAGGGTTTACGCACTGATGGCGCGCCAACGTGCTGGCCTAATCACCAAGACTTATTACACCCCCCATGATGTGACCCTTGCCGCCACGCGCCGGTAGAATATAGTCCGGTCAAACCACTGAACCATTGTAAGCATGTCGGCGGTAAACAAAGGCTCCCCGTTGGGGCGCTTGCCGGATTGCGCGCTAACAGCCGTCACCGCTTAAAACTGAATTGTTTTAAAGAGTTCCCCTCTGGCGGTGAACGGCAAGAACACAATCTATTCTACAGTTTAAATTACTGGCTAAGTAATTAAAAAAATATATAGAAGATTTGACTTCTTCAATAAGAATGCTGTAAATGATTATCTATCATTTTTTGTTTGCGCTCCAAGGAAACTCGGCCGTCTTGTAAACATTCGGTTGAGACTACGAATAATCTTCATTAACAAAAAGTTTCGCCAAAGATAGCTTAAAGTATGCCTAAATATATTATCAGAATTCATAAAACGTTGGTGTGTGCAAATTGCGAAGGCCGCCTCCTCTTTCAGAACGGCCAGTAAAACGGTTGAACGTAACATTTCAAATGAATACAGCTTCGTATAAATTCAGACACACGGGCAAGTCGAGGTCATAATCGGGGCAACATGCAGTGCTCGGTCAGACTAGTTGTCTCTTTGGCTTGTCTTGTTACAACCGCCTAACCAAAATATACACAGAAATTCAAAAGATCAATTAGCCCCTTACAGAGAATGACAAATACTTGTATATGCTCTTTATTCGTTAGCGCCCGACTGTTAAAGGTTGCACACGAAACTTCCGATGAGAAAATAAGAATTAACAAGTATTTATGGCCCACACATCGTTCCAGCTAAATAACAAAAAAGAAACAATAACAGAGATTTCTACCTAAACAATAAGTTAATGCCATTTCATTTCTTTTCAAATGAGACACAGACGCGCATTTTGTTGGACGAAAGCGGGATATCGCTTTACCCCGTCAGAGACAGAATGCACTGTTATGTTTACATTCTCCACTTGTTTACGCCAAACTTAACGAGATGATTTATCTTTACAGTGTTGTTTTCTTGCTGACAATATAACATCCGTTATACTGTTCGACAGGAAGTATACATTAACACATATGAAATGTTGGTCTTGATGTCGGGGATGATCTCCCGCTATCAATGGTCCTTTGCAAATTAAACCGAAGATTAACACAACATAGCGGGATGTATTAACATTACAGCGGCAGGGCTAGAAAAAAATATATGTAATATGTTGCAAGATTTCAAACACGTGTTCTCATTTTCCCGCGAAAAGCCACGTGGGGCCAAACTGGTCGCGCGGGGCTATATTAAGCATGTTCAGACAGCATCCAACACTTGTACCAAAGTTCGTCTGGATAGCTGGGTTGTGTGTAGACGCCAGATTTCATGAGGGTTGATCTATTTCACAGAGGAGTGAGTTCTGTTTTATTGCTGACAAATCCTCAGAAAGGGATTACCAGACTTCAATCAAATCAATCAACCGATTTCTAGTAAAAAGGTACGGGTATTACATAATTCGTTTCATCGGTTCTTGTCCCACTGATTAAATATTTATACACTGCATAATCCGGTAGTAAAATCCCGGGCATTTACTCTTGAATGGTCAAAATTAACACAATTTGCAAGAATTTTTGAATATATAAAAACGAATGACTTGAACTTGCGCATCTGTATGAGAAGCGGCCGTAAGATGAAACTTCCAATAAACAAATACCTATTCTTTAATACCAGAAAAGCTATTCCGTGAGACGCGCAAGTCTGGGTCAACTTTGAAAGCAGGTGTCCGACGAAGCACAAATTACAATCCATTTTGCAAGCAGTGTTTATGATTAAAATAAATCTTAAATCTACTTCCTTTTACAAATTTTTAGATAGAATGCAAATACGCTTGATCCAGGTCCACGTGTTCGCCGGTAACACAAATTCATATACCTGATGTTATTTAATAGGTATGAATTACAGGCAGATATTCTGTGCAAACAGTTAGCTTCGTGCCGATTAACGCCACGTGGACTCCCGACTGATTTTCTTGAGCTTTCTCGCGTGAACGATCGCTCGCTAACAAAGACCTCACTAGCGGGCTCTGACTCTTGCAGCTCGCTTCCAGCCATTGTCTGACCGTGCTGATAGCGCGCGGCCTGTGTTCAATCAAGTCGACGGACTACATTCAACAGAGTTAGAACAATGGCCAGCCGATAATCATGGGCATTGGCGCGCTATACCTTTGTGTTGGCGCACTTCGTTTGCGCGCCGTTGGTGCGCCAACACTACCCTTTCAGCTGGTCTGAAGTGTACCACCACACCAAATTTGGAAAGAATCCTTAAGGTTTTCAAAAGTTATTGTCTGGAGATGCAATTTAATTTGGCCCAAGGTGGCGCCACCCAGAAGCGGATTGGCAAGAAAAACAATTCCAAGCAAAACTAAAGGTTCTGCTTTGACCCTTGAGTTGCCGCTCCGGCATGAAGCCTATGCTGGTTGTTTTTTTAAGCAAAAACATACGTCTCCCCCAACCTCCCACCTTGCCTTGAGTGGGCACATAATTTAAGGGAAAGTGCTATAAAATGAATGTACCAATAAGTATCCTAAACAAAGCTGCGCATCTAAAATTATTAATTACAAAGAGGCGATTTTCATTGTTGCATTAACCCAGTGAGGATTCGGGATTTATATAGCAATGAGTGGACTGCCGACATCTACAGCGTCAAATCAATGTGAAATACATGTAATTGTGAAGCATCAACTATTTCGAAACTGATCACATTATAGGAAAGATGCAAAACATACAAGAGCCACACCTATAGTTTACATGCTGTACCGTATAGAAGTTTCATGCAACTGCCTTCAGTAGTTTCCAAGATATGGAGTGAACAAAAATTGGACAGACAGATAAGCACATTTTGCATGGACCCACGCAAGCACCAGCTCACACCCAAACCTAATTAGATCATAAGACCATTTCAATGAAGCTTCCATCCAAGTTTGGTGAAATTCCGTCGAGTAGTTCTCCAGATATCTTGCAGACGAGGTATGTATAGACATGAACAATTAGATGGACGGACGGACGATGGATATGGATAAATGCACACACACACCCAAACCTAATCAAATGAGGGGGCTATCCCAATGAACCTTCCATCCAAGTTTGGTGAATATTCTGTCCAGTAGTTCTTCAGATATCTTGCAGAAAGGGCCTGTATATACATGTACAAGTACATGGACAGACGGATGGACACCGAACATGGACGAACGCACACACAAACCAAAACCTAATCAGATGAGAGGACTATCCCAATAAAGCTTCCATCCAAGTTTGGTGAACTTCCGTCACGTAGTTCTCCAGATATCTTGCAGACAAGACCTGTATATACATGCACAAGTAGATGAACGGACGGACGGATACCCGACACGGATGAATGCATGCACACATACACCAAAACCTGATCAACTGAGGGGGCTATCCCAATGAAGCTTCCATCCAAGTTTGGTGAAATTCCATCCAGTAGTTCTCAAGATATCTTGCAGACAAGGCCTGTATATACATGTACAAGTAGATGGTCGGACGGACAGACATCGGACACGGATGAACGCATGCACACACACCAAAACCTAATCAAATAAGGGGGCTATCCCAATGAAGCTTCCATCCAAGTTTGGTGAAATTCCGTCCAGTAGTTCTCAAGATATCTTGCAGACAAGGCCTGTATATACATGTACAAGTAGATGGACGGACGGACACTGGACACGGATGAATGCACGCACACACACCAAAACCTAATCAAATGAGGGGGCTATCCCACTGAAGCTTCCATCCAAGTTTGGTGAAATTCCATCCAGTAGTTCTTAAGATATCTTGCAGACAAGGCCTGTATATACATGTACAAGTAGATGGACGGACGGACGGACACCGGACATGGATGAATGCACGCACACACCAAAACCTAATCAAATGAGGGGGCTATCCCAATGAAGCTTCCATCCAAGTTTGGTGAAATTCCATCCAGTAGTTCTCAAGATATCTTGCAGACAAGTCAAGGGGACGGACAGACATCCATCCATCCAGACATCCATCCATCCATCCATCCAGACAGCACAAACACTAGATGTCTACCCCCAACATAGTTGGGGGAGACATAAATATATACATGTAGACAAGGGATCCATTTATCAAATACAAAAACATGGGTCTGTGCCTGATAAATTGAAACCTTTTGGGGTTGCAATTATCCCAATATTATCCCAATATTGCAGACAACACACAAATTTCAGCTTCTGCCAACATATATTGGAGATATATATGCTCAAACACAATATATGAGGGTCGGGCGAGGGCTAGTTTGGGAGATAGAGGGTGCGGCCCTGGGGATGGGGACATGCTCTTCTTGAGGGTAGTGGTAGGTGTGCTGACATGAAAGCCATAGAAAGCTCCCTGTACATGAAACAACCACACTGACAACTGCATGCCATCATCTATCACAGTCCGAACATGAGATTGATCTAATCAAAACCCCTCGGCTATCCCCAAGTGATTTCGACTCATGTGTAGTGTGAATTGGGGAAGAGATAAAACTATGTGGGATGATTTAAGCTAAACGTAATTTACAATTTGCAGTGTATGGATGTATCAACAGATCAGTGTATGTACATGTAGTATAGAATTAAGCATTCTAAGTTTTACAGTTCTGCAGATACAGTTAGTTACATTCAAGCATATAGGACAGAAACAGAAATTAATATGCCTATAAAGGGGCATAATTCTGTAAAATATGGGCCGAGGGGAGCCACCTTCGATAGGCATCTGACTTAACACTAGATAAATAAGTGTTAAAAATTTGGTGGCTGTGTCTCCAGCGGTTTTGCCTAAAATGCGGTACGGTAACGGTCGGACATACATGGCGAAGACAATACCCCCGAGGCCGAAATGGCCGAAGGGTAAGAATACAAGCAGATAAATAAGTTTCCCAAATTTAGCACCTGTACTGAACACAGGTCTTCAGATATAACCTGTACATTCAACTACATGTACAGATCACAAAATCGGAGATTGTTACATCCGAAAACTCCATAAAATACGGGCCGAGACAACTAATTTTTTTGCAGGTATCTAGAATACAACTGGATAAAAAAGTTTCCTCATAATTTGGTAGCTGTACCAAAATACAGTTAATTATATATAACTGGTAACATTCAACCATATATCACAAAATCAAAGATAACTGCACCCGAAAAGGGGCATAACTCTGTAAAATAAAGGCCGAGGCGAGTAATTTTTTGTTGGCTTCTAGAATATAACAATATAAATAAGTTTTCAAAATATAATAGCTATATCGAACACAGTTCTGTAGATATAGTTGGTTACATTCAAGCATATAGGACAGAAATAGAAATTACTATATCTGTAAAGGGGCATAACTCTGTAAAATATGGGCCGAGGGGAGCCAATTTCGATAGGCGTCTGATTTAGCACTAGATAAATAAGTGTACAAAATTCGGTGGTTGTGTCTCAAGCGGTTTTGCTTAAAATGCGGTAACGGACGGACGTACGGACGGACGTACATGGCAACGACAATACCCCGAGGCCAAAATGGCCGAGGGGTAAAAACCACAAGGTGGAATTCAATTCAATTCAGGAAATTGATCATATGCACAGTGTGCACCCGAACTTTAGGAACTCAGTTGTAATTAATATAGTAAGTTACACTGTGGACACAAATGGTTCCTGCAGAAGCTTTAGGGTAAATCATATGATGTGAGATACAATTATTTGATAGCAAAATTGAAGAAAATGTTGTCCTTCATTTAAGATGACACGAAATTTAAAAAAACAGGGGTTCGGTACTGCGGGGATTTCCCCGCCAGTTATTTCATATTATACTTCTGAAATATAATAAGGTTCATGCAAAAGCTTTAGGGTAAATCATATGATGTGGAATAGAATGATTTCATAGCAAAGTTGAAGGAAATGTCCTTCATTTAAGGCGACACAAAATTCAAAACTAACACAGGTTCGGTGTTATTTCATATTATACTTCTGAAAAAAAATATGGTTCCTGCAAAAGCTTTAGTGTAAATCATATGATGTGGAATAGAAGGACTGGACAGCAAATTTAAGAAAATGGTGAAATTCAAAACAGCGAGAAGCGGAAGAAAGAAGAACAAATGACAAACGCATTTAGGCATTTAGGGATGCCTAATTATTAGACAAAGCATTTGGAAATTATCGCTTGTGAAGAATTTGAATGGAAACCACGGACATGAACAGAAGATTGGAACAAGACCCAGTGGCGCCACCTTCTGGTGGATCTTGCTGAAACGCAATACCAACCCATGTCTGGTCACAAGGAGTGTATATGCTAAATTTCGAAGGAATCCGACAAATCTTTTGGAAGTTATCGCCTGTGAAGGATTTGAACAGACACAGACACAAAGACAGCAAGACCCACTTTAACTGGAACGGGCATGAAGAAGCGAAACTCAGTGGCGCCACCTTCAGGCAAATCTTACTGAAATCCAGTACGCAGCCGCGTCTTCTCATAAAGAATGCGTGTGCCAAATTTCGAAAGAATCCAAGAAAGCGTTTGGAAGTTATCGCTTGTAACTGACATCCACGGACACAAAGAAGCAAGATTCATTTTGACCCAGTGGCGCCACCTTCAGGCAGATGTTGCTGAAATGCGATACCGACTGGCGTCTTGTCGCAAGGAATGCGTATGTCGAATTTCGGAAGAATCCAACAAAGCGTTAGGAAGTAATCATTCGAACAGACATGCACGGACATGCACGGCCACATAGAATCAAGAACCATTTTAAAGTCCCCGGCCGCGTTGCGGCGGGGGACAATTAAGTATATGACATTTGAACATAATATACAGTAAGATACTCTTCCCTTCATGAATCATTCCTATAAAACTCTACTTTATTCATAAAAATAAACGACTATTTGAATTTCGACCATAAGATTCAGTTTTATTAAGTTCACAAACTCGATTAAGTGATGGAGGCGGCGGTGGCGATGGCGAACACGTCTTTTGGTGGGATGATATAGGACTCTCATCTGTCTGATGACACTATTACTGCATCGCTTCTTTATTTCTTTCATTGTCATAGATTATCTTGTCGTCTCTCTGTCAACTTCTCAAGTAGACTTCTCTGCACCTTAATCGCTTCCTTGAGCGCTTCATCATAGACTATATAATATAGCGTTTGTAGGCGCGTTTTCAAAATTTCCTGATGAATGTAGCCGTTTTGCGAGATTTGCCAATTCGTGATTTGAATACTATTGAGAGAGCAAAGGAGGGCCTAACTGTGCAGTGACCCGTGACTTCAGCTGATCGTATATCTTTAATTTGCCCAAGCCTTTAACCTTGGAGAATAATTTGAACTGGTGATAGTTGGTATTTTTACCTCCGTCGATCAGACGGAGGTCTAGGAGCGCAACGTGAAATCTCCCGCCAAATAATTGTCATATGGGGAACCCACGACTCGTGTGATTTCCAATAGGGATTGCCATGGTTCCCGACGAAATTTTGAAAAGTTTCTGGACACAAATGAATGCTTACGTCACAAAAGGTGTGTATCCTTTGCAGCGCTTCCACCGGGTCTCTTTATTCGAGGGTACTAAATTCGCGCGTGTACTTATAGCTTCGCGCTGGTACAGATGGCCGGTATGCGACGAAGACAAACCTGCGCTTTCATAAAAAATAAATTTTGACGAAAGAAAAACTCGCATTCCAGATAGTATAATTGGAAACTTCCTCGAGAATCTCTGAATCGGCAAAAAGATAAAGGACGAGTGTCATTCACCAGGATGCGAGTCGGAAGTGAGTAGTCAAATTCAAAGTCAGAGGTCAAAACGTAAAACTCCGAAGAACTCTCTCGGCTTTTTCTTTTCTTTTTTTTTTAGGGGGGTGAGGGTTGGGGAGATAGCGACTGAAAAAATATATCTTTCCATGCTTCAATCGTTATCTGTGAATCCGATCAACAACCTAGCCGGATAATCTGTCAAAAATTATCCGTCGTCTGGGTAAGGTTGAAGGGTCATCGGAAGCTCGAACTGTGATACAGGCAAAAACTGCTGTTGTTGTAGTCTGGAAAAACAACTCTGCCTCACGAGGCGCTCTCTCGGCTTTTTCTTTTCCTTTTGTTTGAAGATGGGGGGGGGGGGAGATAGCGACTGGAAATATATATCTTCCCATGATACTTCAATCGTGCGCTCATGAATTCCACGGAAAAGCGGACATTGCTAAACAGCCCTTTTTCGCATAAAATTCACTCCACATTCTGTCGTAGACCCTATATTAGCATGCTGTTTGTTCTATTCGCTTCCTATGATCCCCGGGAACAAGCCAATAATAGAGAAGATGTGTTTTAATAGCGAAATATTTTTCCGCAATTTTTTAACATGAAGAACTCGGGAAATTCTAAATTGTCAAAGAAGAAAAATTGCACTTTACTGAAAACTATACTATTTTGAAACATCTGCAGAAAAGATATGCATGTGGCGGGAGCTGTATACCTTAGTAAAAATAAGAGGTCAGAGTTTTAATTTTCTAAGTAGAAGAGATAAATTCACTCTAGGAATATTTTTTTGAAGAAAATGTGTAATTAATAAAGCACTTTTACCGATAAGATTTAAAAAGCGCACTCGTGATTCCATCACGATTTTTTGTCGATTCCGTCACGGACTAGATTTAACCCCTGGGATGATCCAGTCGCGTTTTTCTCACGATGAAAACAATCTTATCATCCTTGGGTACTGTATGTTAGTAAGAGATGTCATATAAGAATAGTCAGATTGAAACAGAGCAGCAAAAAAATAGACAAGCAACGCTAGTCAAGAGTCATGTCCGTTTCAGGTGATTCCGTCACGAACATTTCGAAGCATGATTTACTGAAAATGCTGGATCATCTGTAGATTTTTCATGGATCCGTAAACAGATGTCATATAGAATAGCAAACTAAACTTGAAACTACATGGGTATGACCACGGAACTTCCGAGTACATGACTTTGAATAAAGAAAAAGTCTTCCCAACGGTGATTCCGTCACGGTGGAATTCATGATCTGTGAATCCGATCAACAACCTAGCCGGACAATCTGTCAAAAATTATCCGTCGTCTGGGTAAGGTTGAAGGGTAATCGGAAGCTCGGACTGTGATACAGGCAAAAACTGTTGTTGTAGTCTAGAAAAATAACTGGCATGCAGTCTATGGAGAAGGGCCTCGTGAGGCACAAAGTGCAATTTTTTGTTGTTGTTTATCTGCAAATCCGCTCAACTCGATGGGTATCTTTCACTTGTTCTCACAGTTGCCTGGCCTGTGTGATATTGGGTGGTCGAAGTCTACGTATAGTTTTTTTCAATAAATTATGGAAATTAATATAAACATATATACAGATATTTTTTTAAATAGATTTTTTTATAAGTGTATTTCTCTTTCATCTTTGGCTCAATTAAAGTCATTCTCTAAAATGTGAAGCCGAGTTAATACAGTTTTTAATTATCTACCAAACCCTGTCCTCTATGACATAGAATAAAAGAGAAGTTGGGAATAGAACCGCTCAACACAGTCATTTCTAAACATCAAGTTGTACATAAGTATTTTTACTTACTCTGTACAAGCTGAGGGCATTTTTGTGGCTTTTGAAAATTTTGAGATTTTTGCGAGTCTGTCCATATTTAACTAAGCGACGTCCAAGCGAGCTAATGTACGCGCGTTATATTCATATCAAGTATGGTGCGGCTTGTGTTCAATGAGGCTTGGAATGTTTATACAATTAATTTTCTTCTCACTGTTACACAATAAATATTTGCTGCGTGGAATCCAGTCATTTGTTCCATAGGGGCAATATTCTCATCAGCCATCACCATTCAATGTGAATGTGATACATGTACAAGTCCATGGTCATTGATACAGTAAGGTGAAGGCGAAGGTGACCTGTAACACCAGTATACAAAATTATACCGAGCGCATTGAATCCTCATCATATGATGTTGAGACAGATCAGAACGAAGTGTCGGTAAAATCAGGTGTGTTTTGAAGAGCATTCTCTCATCAATGATGATGCTATACTGTACACATACAAAATATGAAGTGTTGCTGTGATGGGCCTATAGCACAAAATCACAAGTAAGTTGGTACAACTAGGCACACAGGGTCTCATTTCTGTCGCTAACGTGTTGATTTGGGTGAGGGGATCCTCTCATGGGGAGGTGTGGGTGGGATGGGGCCTAATGTCTCAAGCACTTTTCCAGGTTTTCCATCAATATACTCTATTCCATACCCCAATATTTCAAGCACGTCAAATCAAACAAAAATTATTTGCTGGGAATGTGACTTTCACATCCCTGTCTGGACATGCTAGTGAGGAACTCTCAATCCCAGATTAATTACCATTGATGAAGCTAACGTCCATCAAATGCAAAATTGAGCTTGGCATCTGGCCGTATGTTATTCAGTGATGTATTACGCTACGGACCCTGTTGCCTCGACGGAGGTCTTTGCGCTCATCCAGCGCTTGTTTCATGTAATATTTGCCAAATTATAAATTACTCTAAGCATAATAACACTTTCTTGAGAAAACTGAGAAAATATAGTACATATGTATAAAATTGTGTGAGTTATCACTGGTTGAAAATAATCTCCCAGGTTAAAAGATGGGACAAAGTGAAATACATGAACCATTGGATCCACTTATCGGCATCGCTACGTAATCTTCTATCCTCGGAAACACGGTCAAGCTATGATGGTGATGATGTGATGTGTTCGACGGTTTCTCTAAGAATGTGAGCATTTTCAATCGATACGGTCATGATATAAGCTTAGAAGATACCGTATATATGTCTACTTCCGGTTTCATGATGTCATTATAACGTTACTCGCGGTTTCCCTTCGTTTACCTACGAATCATATCAACAAGGACTCGTTCTATACTTCGTCACCACCGCCTGAACCACGACCAGTGCCGACGTTGCCATCATATGCAATTAATTAACGAGTTTATCAAATTTGCAAAGCCGATTGCTGTGTTTGAATTTTAAATATTCGAATATATTTATGAATAAAATAGATTCTATAGTCATGATTCATGGATGAATGAGTATATCATGTTAATATGCCATATACCATTGAAATATTATTGCGCTATACCTTCAGTTTGCGTTCTTTATTTCCCTTTGCTGCTTAGCAGGTTTCTCATAGCACGCCAGCATTAGAGATATTACCATATATTCTCACGTTCATACTGGTTATAGTTGAAATTTGTCTCTCACGAATCTTTCCGATGTTGAATATATAACCACACTTCCGGTTTGATGATGTCATTAATACTGATTACTAAATTAGTAATATTATTGTATTGTTTCAAAATATTCGAAAAAATTAGCATCAATATGTTATAGCTAGCTTTAATATGATATAGTTAGGTGCCCATGCTCGTTGTCTTCAAAAGCAAAGTTGATTTACCTCCAGTTACCTCCAATTATTACCTCCAAATAGCATCCATGTAAACACAAGGTTATACAGTTTATATTTGCATTGCTATGTCGATAGGAGCGAAATGACTGAATCGTTTTCGTGTCCTGCCTCCTGTTGGCTATAGTCTTCACATTGAACATGTATACATACTTAGTATGAGGGGTTGAGGACAGTTAACTGTTACGCTGCTAACTTGTTTATCATTTGTGCATCTGAAAGTGTTCATTTTTCTAAATTTACTACATTTACTTTTAATTACTTTTAATTATCATACTTTCATTTGTTTTCTGCTGATTGATAAAATATAAAAATAAAAAGCTCCATTCAAAGATTGTGAACTTCGCTTACAAAATATCATATATCTTATTGGGTTTTTAACATAATTTTAATAAAAATAACACAGGAAGGAAGCAATCAGAGATTGCTCAATTGTATGCCCCCCCTTCCACTTTAATCCGACACTGCCCCGCCATTGTTCTGTTCTTTATTGGTTGGTGGAGGCCTAATTTGGATAATTATAAAAATTCCGGTTTCAGTCACTTTTTTGCCATGCCTCACATAATACATATTCCAAGTATCAACCAACAAGTGATAATATGATGCTTCGATGCAAGATGGTCGCCAGTGCTTTCGCCAAATCCGAAAATGTCATGAGACCTACATTCCTTGGGAGTATATTGTGGTGAAATTATGAAGCGATCAGTGAACTTTGAATTTTGCACCCAATTCACTGTTTTTGGGGCAATTTCATACTTCAGGACCTATGTTGTTTGCTTTGGAATGTAGAATAACATATAATATAGCCATTTTCCTGGTTCAAATCGGTTATGGACTGAGATCCAGCTTGGACAAATAAATATATCCCATTCACTTAGGTTTAAACAAAGGGCCATAACTCTTGAAAATATAACCGAAAACAGAGAACTTCACGCTGCACATCTATGGCTCACTGACCACATATCATGCAAATTTCGTACTTGTTTATACAATATTAACCGAGATCGAGCCCTACAAATCCCAATTCACAAAGATTTGAAGAAAAAAGGGCCATAACTTTTGAAAATATAAGCGAAATGTGGAGAAACTTTACACTGCACAACTACAGGGCGCTGACCACATATCCTGCAAATTTCATAATTGTCCATACAATATTAACCGAGATCCAGCCCAGACAAGTTCCAATTCACAAAGATTTGAAGAAAAAAGGGCCATAACTCTTGAAAATATATGCGAAACGCGGAGAAACTTCACGCTGCACAACTACAGGGCACTGACCACACATCCTGCAAATTTCATAATTGTCCATACAATATTAACCGAGATCCAGCTTGGACAAGTCCCAATTCACGAAGAATTCAGGAACAAAGGGCCATAACTCTTGAAAATATAAGCGAAACTTGGAGAAACTTTACGCTGCACAACTGTGGGTCACTGACCACATATCATGCAAATTTCATACTTGTCCATACAATATTAACCAAGATCCAGCCCAGACAAGTCCCATTCACAGAGATTTCAGGAAAAGGGCCATAACTCTTGAAAATTATACCGGAACTCGGAAAAAACTCTACGCTGCACAACTATGAGCCACTGGCCACATTCCATCCAAGTTTCAATCCTGTCCATCAAATACTAACCGAGATATTGCCCGGACAAGAAATTCGGACGGACAGACGGACAGACGGCACGACGTCCCGACAGACGGACGGACAGACAGACGGACAGACGGACGGACAAAGCGATCGCTATATGCCCCCCTCTAGTTAGAGGGGGGGGGCATAATAATTCCAAAACTTTTATCACCATGAATACTGCAGGCCCACATGGTGGGCCCGCAGCACACTACACTGCGGCCACTACGTGTGGCCCCCAGCAGCGAGACAGTTAACACCTGACTATAAAATAATAACGGGTGATGCACTTCGAGAGCTGGTGCGCCGACAAAGGAACGGGTGTGTGGCGACCGAACAAAGACTCTCTTGCTCATGTTCTCTCTAGCTGATGTTCTGTCTTGCTCATGTTCTCTCTTGCTCATGTTCTCTCTTGCTCAAAAGAATTAAAGAGTGCGAGCTATGTATCCCTTACTGTATTAAACTGGTCGACAATGGATAATTGCGATAGAGAAACGCTTAATATGTATTCCCTTTTCACATGGTGATAAAAGTTCACGAGGTCAAAAGTTCAAGAGGTCAAGGGTTGACGATGTCACAATTGTTTAGTAGGTTAAAAGTTCACGAGGACAAATAACGGCAATGCTCCTTGCTCATTTTCACATTTCAAATTTAACTCGATGTGCTCAATTTCACACTACGTTTATCACAGATTCCGAGACGGTTTCTCTCTCACATTTGCTTCAGCATATTTCTCACAGGAACATAGCTGAATTCTTGGAAAATTTGATCCATTTTCACAAGATGATAAAAGTTCACGTGGTAAAAAGTTCCCGTGGTCAGGAGTTCACGAGGTGTAAAGTTGCAAGGATACAAATTCATGAGGTCAAATGACGTCACCGGTTCTTGTTTCGTTTCACATGTTACAACTCAACTCTCAAATTTAGCAAGAAACCCAGATATCATTCTAACGTTGAAACAACGTTGATATATAATGTGGCTGATATGGTTAAAATGGTTTGTGGGTACCGATATCGTCGATACCGTCAGATCTTTTGGTGGTTACCTAGCGTACGTTGAAACAAGGTTAGTTGATATCGATACATATTTCAACATTGACTTACTTACGTTTAATCAACGTTAAATTAACCGACGTCCATCAAAAAAAAAGAAAAAATACTGTTCTGTATCCATAGGATTTATTGCAAGTCTATTGAATAGTTTAAAGTTTTTTCTCACTTTACAATTCTAATCTAGAAATACGCAACGAGTGTATTCTGTTAATTCGTTATCATTGAAACCCACGGCGAAGTGCACGTATACCAGTTATACATAAACATACGTACACGACTTTGTTAGCAAAATCAGAAGACGCCTTTTGATCTATCAACTTCGTTAAATGGTTCCTCTTTCTGTGAGTCTAAAATAACTGCCACTGTGTCATCCCTGTATCAAAGCATTTAATCAACGTGATATTTGGGAGATGTAGAAAGTTCCATAGCATATACGGACTTACCTTGAGGCTGAAACCCGGGAGTGTAGCAGAGAAATAGTGCACCGAGTACAACACGCAGAGAAATATCTTCAAGCAGAAATGAGCGGTGTGTAATATTCACCATGCGATAGACGATCCTTTGTAATACTTGTATATGTATGTTGTGCTACTAACAATGATTTTTCATCTGACCGATATTCGATCAAGGTACAATGTCCCAGGTTTGACTTGCTAGTTAAAATTCAACCAAGCAAAAAGGCTTAATCGAAATCTGTTTCGCAGTTCGATGATGCATTACGTTTATTAGGTTTATATAGCATACCTGTCGGCATGATAACAACCTTTCAATTGACTTTACCAAGAATTATCAATATGAGATGTGAAAGAACTCTTTCTTGGAAACTTCACGTATAGTCCCTGACATTTTGCGCTGAAATACGTTAGTTCTTCCCAGTCACACTGTGCAAATATGACAGTGCATGTAGTAGGTCAACCAAAAATACTGAACCCCGGCCTGCTATTTGACATATACATACACGTTAGGTCCAATCATTCTTTGTAATGTACGTGTAATATACATGTATACCTAATACTTGCACACTAAAATCTATAATAAACTAGGGCAATGTTGGATACCGAAACCTCTTTTCCCGCTGAACGATTTTCTCGAAGCAGTATATAATATGAATTAGACGAGAAACTTTTGTGGTATGAAAATAAAGGCCCGAATATTTCAAGCGAGTGAAAGTGAGAATCTCTGGTAATCAGTCGTGCATATCACCTTAAGAAAGCTGACTTACCAGGCTTATAGCGAACAGCAGATGCAACGCATCAGTATGATGGCCGAGAAGGGACATCGCTGTATTGTGTTAATGAATCTGGACCGACACACGAAGACAGGATGCGTAGTCAGGATGCGAAGGACGAAGGCAGGATGTGAAGCGTGAAGTCAGGATGCGAAGGCAGGATGCGAAGGACGAAGGCATGATGCGAAATCAAAACAAAACAATGCAAAGACTGGAAGCGAAGCGCGAAGTCAGGATGCGAAGGTAGGAGGCGAAACGCGAAGTCAGGATGCGAAGTCGCGAAGGCAGGATGCGAAGTGGCGAAGCCAGGATGCGAAGCGCGAAGTCAGAATGACTTCGTGCTTCGCATCCTGACTTCGCATCTCGCATCCTGCCTTCGCATCCTGACTTCGCGCTTCGCATCCTGCCTTCGTCCTTCGCATCCTGCCTTCGACACTTCGCATCCTTACTTCGCGATTCGCATCCTGAATTCGCATCCTGCCGCCGTCGTGTGTCGGTCCAGATTCATTAACACAATACAGCGATGTCCCTTCTCGGCCATCATACATCAGCCATATAAGCGGGGCTAGTTGGAATATGCCTCACTTCGTTGGCTGATTCGAAAGTGAAAGAATCAAAATCACCAATAATGCTGCTTCTTCGAAGATAGAAAAGATTACATGAAACTTATCTACCGTGGCCCATAAGGCACATCGATTTTGTTTATAGTTTTTTACATTTTTTATTACTTTTTCTGATTTTCTTGGAGATTTTCTCCATTTTTCGTCGATTTTCTACAAACATGGCAGTGTGACTAACGTCACTGGACCTACGAAATAGGGTTTGAGATAATTTAAGTGTGTACTCGAGAGATGACTTGGGGGCCCTGTGTGCTACCATGAGAGAATTTATATAGCGTCTCTAATTGACAGTGGGAACTATTAACTTTTCCAGATGTCACCGCTGGTGAGTCATTAGCGTAGCAACTATTATCGCCCTCAGTTTCTATTACCCTGGACACTGATCAGCTCAGCAGTACAGCACGAAGTGTTGGGGGGAGAGTCCGAGAGAGCGGGGAACCCCCCCCCCCTCTCGGCATTAGGCGATTTTTTTTAAATTAGCGTAGGGAATGATGCTCTGCCAGAGCAGTTGAGAAGTAAATGTTTGTAGTCCTAAATAAGACAGGCAACTGGATAAGAAACACAAATTTGAAGTGAGAAAGGTCAAGATCAGAGATTTGTTAGAATGCAAGAATCAAATCAGGCATCACTAGAGAGCCATTCTCCATGGATATATTTATTTGGCATTCAACTTCAAGGTACCTCATCTGAAGAGAGTACATAATAATAATCAATGAACAATAAAGCACACACGAATAAAATAAACAACTGGTTATAGGTTACTGAATTTAAAACACAACGATGATTTTATTATCGATTTCTTCAGTAATAACAGATAATAGGGTCATTGTTGTGTTTAAATTTAGTAATTTCTTTCATTTTTTATTTCTTTTTGAGGTAGAACATTTTTTAACTAATGACTGAACTGAAGAAATGATGCAATGTTGTATAGGCTGGATATATAAAACTTGCAGTATAATATGCCTTCAATGAGTGAAAACGGATACCGTCGGAATGTGTGTCAACATTACAATGTAAGTTAGGCTAAAAATAGATTACTCAGGAATCTCCAGTTTAATACTGGATTCAAGTGTACTGTTAAACTAGTCATATTATAGATATCTCATAGTACATGTAGATCTAATAGACTGTTCACGACGTACGAGCGAGCGCACACATGCATGTGTGCTTTTAATATAGATATAATTAAAATATTTTTTGGAAGCTGACGTTTTAGAACAACAACAACGACCACCGAAAGCCAACAAAAGATTTACCTTCATTGGACCTCTGACGCTTCTGTGAGAAGAAGTTTTTCAAAGTTGCTTGGCGCTTCATGACATTGATTTATAAAATACATGTCAAGTGATATTCGTGGCTCGATAAAACTTCGCAGCAGACGAAATAACAACCTCCATTCTCCGATCAAATGATTTGCTTCCTTCATGCATCGTGGCATATACAGCTCGCCTGACGCGAGATTCTGGGATTTCGGTAGCCTTCCGCAATACCACCGGCTAACAGCGACCAGCATGATCACGAGGGTTCCCGAATATTTCCAACAATTTTCGGCAGATGTTCGGGAAGCGTGGCGTGGACTATTAGGGAAAACATGGCGGAGCTACCAGGAAACGTATAATGCCGACATATTTTGGCAAGTACCATTAAAGTTACTGATATTTTCGAGAGCTGGGCGCATCATTTTTGAATGCACCAAATATGAAAACTGGGGGTGCGGGAGGGGCAAGGATCACTTTGGCCCCCTAATAATTGTGACTGAAGTGCCTTGAAATGGGACGAAAATTATTAGACAAGCGTCTGAAATCACAAAATTTTCCGGGGGAGTACCCCCGATCCCCCTTCCCCCTTTTTTTCTTCCACGGGTCCAAATTTATCGTGACTAGTTTTAAATTTCAGGTGTTAGAAGTTGACTTTGACTTAAACTGACGAGAAGATGGTTTAATATGAACACAATTTTTGCCTCTTTGAAATAGTTGGAAAGGCGGAAATTGTGAAGATTGCCACCCTAAAATCTTCTCTGAAAATGCGCCAAAGCGCGTAAAATAAAGGGTAAGTTTTCCAAATTTCCTGGGCGAGGACCCTCGGACCCTCCCCCCCCCGCCATTCGAAGGAGGGGAACACCCTACCGTTCCCACCCCCGATTTGCCCCCCCCCCCCTATGTTTAATTGCTTCCGCCGCGCATGTTGCAACTATCCCCGATGTCAATTCCAGTTTCGTTTTGCATGGATTAACCACAGATGAAATGACCAACCAAACGTAAAACATGTCTTCGATAAACTGACGTTATTTCCTTATTCCCGTTTCGATATTCTAAAATGGAATGAAAAAATAGCGACCTTCAAGAAAATCGATATATTTCGACAACCAAATGGAACGATAACTATTACTCCAATCCAAATTTAAAATTATCTGGAGAATTTAAGCTCGTGGAATAAATTGTCCTAAAGGAGAAAATAATATATTCTAGCGAGACCCCAAAACGAATTTGGCTCCTTCAGATACCTAAACATTTGCCTACCAAACCATATAGGGAGGACAAGAGCATCGCTGACGCGCAATATCATATTTAATTGCAGACAAAGGAGCGACGAGAAAATCGCGTGTTCCAACAGCTCTGGTCTTTCTATGCACTGTTGTTGCCATCGTGACCATGACATAAACTACATAATATTGAAATACTGAATCACAAATTGCCATTGTGTGCACTCTGTACCGAGTTACATTCATCCCTTATTGTCCCCCGCCACGTAAATGGAAGGGGAGGGAAGGGGGGGGCTTGGAAATGCTGCCCGCCCTTTCGTCCGCCCTTCCGTCAGTAGTAGTGTACAAGCAAAAACAGTCATATTAGCCTCTTTGCACTTCAGGGATAACTCTTGATTCCCGTGAAACGTCTGACAGGGGGCGCCACCAGCTCAGGAGAGCTTCCCGCAAAAGGGAGGTAACTCTTGATGCACTTTTGTGATTTTTGGCAAATGCCGGGTTATCTTCCCTGATTCGAACATTTGCATATTAAATCTATACCGGAAAATGCCTGTATGGGGTATGGATGATCCGATTGGGTCGTATGAGGTATCAATGTGAAGCAGCCGTGAAGGGGCATCTGATGGGCTGGGTCTGGGGTTGAAATATCGTCATTCTGCGCATGCGCGGTAGACAAAGTGCATGGAAATAGACGTTTTGGGACCGAGGTAGGTCTCTAATGGTCCGATGGAGTCGAGTGAGGTATCAATGTGAAGCATTCGTAAAAGGGCATCTGATGGGCTGGCTGTGGGGTTGAAATATCGTCATTCTGCGCATGCGCGGTGGACCAAGGGTATGCAAATAGACGTTTTGGGGTCTAGGGCAGCCACTAATGGTCCGATGGAGTTGAGTGAGGTATCAATGTGAAGCCTATGTGAGGGGGCATCCGATGGAGTGGGTGTGGGGTTGGAATATCGTCATTATGCGCATGCGCGGTAGACCAAGGGTATGGAAGTAGACGTTTTGGGGTCTAGGGCAGCCCCTAATGGGCCGATGGAGTCGTATGAGGTATCACTGTGAAGCCTATGTGAGGGGGCATCCGCCTGGACTAGTGTCTCGGTCGTTGTCAACATTCTGCACATGCGCAAACAGGAAATTGTGGGAAAAGGGTATGGAAATAGACGTTTTGGGGTCTGGGTGGGCCACCCGTGATCCTATGGAGTCGTGTGAGGTATCAATGTGAAGCCTATGTGAGGGGGCATCTGACGGAGTGGGTGTGACGTGGAACTGACGTTATTCTGCGCATGCGCAGTAGACCAAGGGTATGGAAATAGACGTTTTGGGTCTAGGTGGGCCACTAGTGGTCCTATGGAGTCGTATGAGGTATCAATGTGAACCCTATGTGAGGGGGCATCCGCCTGGACTAGTGCCTCGGCCGTTGTCAACATTCTGCGCATGGAAATAGACATTTTGCGATCTATTTGGGCCCCTAATCGTCCGATGGGGTCGAGTGAGGTATCGTTGTGAAGGATACGTGAGGGGGCAGCCGCCTGGACTAGTATGACGTGGAACTGACGTCATTCTGCGCATGCGCAGTAGATAAAGTGTATGGAAATAGACGTTTTGGGGTCTAGGTGGACCACTAATGGTCCAATGGAGTTGAGTGAGGTATCAATGTAAAGCAGTCGTGAGGCAGCATCCGCCTGGACTAGTGTGTCGTCCGTGTTCGACATTCTGCGCATGCGCAGACAAGGAATTGTGGGAGAAGGGTATGGAAATAGACGTTTTGGGGTCGAGGTGAGCCCCTAATGAGCCGAAGGAGTCTTATGAGGTATCGTTGTGAAGCATTCGTGAAGGAGCATCCGCCTGGGCAAGTGTGTCGTTCGTGTTCAACAGGGAATTGTGAGAAAAGTGCATTGGAAGGAACGTTTTGGGGTCTAGGTGGGCCACTAATGGTCTAATTGAGTCGAATGAGGTATCAATGTGATGCATACGTGAGGGCGCATCCGCCTGGGTGGATGGGTGTTAGGAATATCGTAATTCTGCGCATGCGCAGGCCGTAGTATGGAAATATACATTTTGAGGCCGATATGGACCACTATTGGTCCGAATGTGTCTAGGGAAGTGTTATTTTGTAGCACTCGCATTTTGTAGACCACGACTTGAAGGGGTGTCCACGTCACCTGTGACGTCACTGGTGACGTCATCAGTGAGAGTAGTAGCGAAAGCGGGAGTTTCGGAGGTGCGATGGAGAGCATTTGGAGTAGATAACGGCCTATTTTTCCATCCAACTACCTGGTAGAGTTACCTGTGAGTGTGAGTGTATGCGCGCGTGTGTGTGTGAGTGAGTGAGTGTGATTGAGTGAGTGAGTGAGTGAAGCGTGCACAACGCCCGTCTTAACGCATGGACGCACTAACGACAGTGAGTGAGTGAGTGAGTGAGTGAGTGAGTGAGTGGGATCCTACTGGAGTAATGTATCGTCCGTTTTCATCATTTTGCGCATGCGCAGTATGGCCGTCGTAAAGAAAGCAGGCATTTTTGGGATTCGTGGAGGTTTGTTGAGTGGTTGACCATCCCTGTTCAAATGGACCGTGTGGGGTATCAGTGTGAAGCTCTGGTAGGAAAAGTGGAAATTGCCCCTCATTGGTGGGGCGCCCACTTCCGGTTGTGTGGTGCGCTGCCCTCAGCCAATCAGAAGCGAGTATTTTGACCCGGTGCATTATGGGACATATCCAAAATGGCGGCGTCTGCCTTCTGGTTCAAGATGGCGGCACGTCCGGTGTCAATAACTGACCATTTTGTCGGAATGTGGTCATCTGGTGTCGACAACTGGACCTTGTATGGGTCCCGCCTAATTTGGTGTAGAGATGGACCACTATTGATCCGAATGCGTCCTGTGGGGTGTCATCTTGTAGCTCTCGGAATGCAGACCACGATTTAAAGGATGTTCACGTCATCTGTGATGTCATTGGTGACGTCATCAGTAGGAGTAGTAGCCAAAGTGGGCATTTTGGAGCAGTGAAAGAAGGTATAGATGGACCACCCTTGGTTCGAATGTATCGTGGGAAGTGTCATCTTGCAGTTCTCGGGATGTAGACTCCATTTGGGGGATGTCCACAGCATCTGTGACGTCATCGGTGACGTCATCAGCACGAATAGTAGCGAAAGAACGTTTTATAATTGGCTCAGTGCCAATTTTTTCCCACCATTTGGATTGATGAGACGGGCGTCAACGCCCGGTGGTGGTGGTGGTAGCTCCCGTGTGGCAGAGCTCTTGGATCGGAGCTCCTGGAGCTCAAAGCTTGTGGAGCTCAGAGCTCGGAAGTGACGTCATCGCATGCATGCGCGCGTGCCTATGGTGCACTCTGTACCCTATAGCCCGTAGGGAATAGGGTACACCAGGGTGCGGGTGCAGCACAGGTACGCGTGCATGCATGCGATGACGTCGTTTCCGAGCTCTGAGCTCCACAAGCTTTGAGCTCCAAGAACTCCGATCCAAGAGCTCTGCCACAGGAGCTACCACCACCACCACCGGGCGTTGACGCCCGTCAACGCCCGGTGGTGGCGTTGGTGGTGGTGGTGGTGTGCGGTGGTGGTGGTGGTTGTGGTGGTTTGTGGTGGTGGTGGTGGTGGTGGTGGTGTATAAATATAGGAATGAACATATGACCCTCATCAGTCCAAATCGTGGGAAAAAATTAGCACTGAGCCAATTATAAAACAGGTTCTTTCGCTACTACTCGTACTGATGACGTCATCGGTGACGTTACAGATGCTGTGGACATCCCCAAATGGAGTCTACACCTCGAGAACTGCAAGATGACACTTCCCACGACACATTCGAACCAAGGGTTGTCCAGCTCTACACCAAATACCTTCTTCCACTGCTCCAAAATGCCCACTTTGGCTACTACTCCTACTGATGACGTCACCAATGACATCACAGATGACGTGAACATCCTTCAAATCGTGGTCTGCACTCCGAGAACTACAAGACGACACCCCACAGGACGCATTCGGATCAATAGTGGTCCATCTCTACACCAAATTAGACGGGACCCATACAAGGTCCAGTTTTCGACACCAGATGACCACATTTCGACAAAATGGTCAGTTTCCGACACCGGACGTGCCGCCATCTTGAACCAGAAGGCAGACGCCGCCATCTTGGATATGTCCCAAAATATTCGCTTCTGATTGGTTGAGGGCAGCGCCCCACACAACCGGAAGTGAGCGCCCCACAATGAGGGCCAATTTTTACTTTTCCTACGAGAGCTTCACACTGATACCCCACACGGTCCATTTGACCAGGGATGGTCAACCACTCAACAAATCTCCACGAATCCCCAAAATGCCTGCTTTCCATACGACGGCCATACTGCGCATGCGAAAAATGATGAAAACGGACGATACATTAGTCCAGTAGGATCCCACTCACTCACTCACTCACTCACTCACTCACCGTCGTTAGTGCGTCCATGCGTTAAGACGGGCGTTGTGCACGCTTCATTCTATCACTCACTCACTCACACTCACTCACGCGCGCATACACTCACACTCACAGGTAACTCTACCAGGTAGTTGGATGGAAAAATAGGCAGTTATCTACTCCAAATGCTCTCCATCGCACCTCCGAAACTCCCGCTTTCGCTACTACTCTCACTGATGACGTCACCAGTGACGTCACAGGTGACGTGGACACCCCTTCAAGTCGTGGTCTACTCAATCAGACCATTAGTGGCCCACCTAGACCCCAAAACGTTCCTTCCAATGCACTTTTCCCACAATTTCCTGTCTGCGCATGCGCAGACTGTTGAACACGAACGACACACTTGTCCAGGCGGATGCTCCTTCACGAATGCTTCACAACGATACCTCATAAGACTCCATCGGCCCAATAGGGGCTCACCTCCACCCCAAAACGTCTATTTCCATACCCTTTTCCCACAATTCCCTGTCTGCGCATGCGCAGAATGTCGAGCACGGACGACACACTAGTCCAGGCGGATGCTGCCTCACGACTGCTTTACATTGGTACCTCACTCAACTCCATTGGGCCATTAGTGGTCCACCTAGACCCCAAAACGTCTATCTCCATACACTTTATCTACTGCGCATGCGCAGAATGACGTCAGTTCCACGTTATGCTAGTCCAGGCGGATGCCCCCTCACGTATCCTTCACAACGATACCTCACTCGACCCCATCGAACGACTAGGGGCCCAAATAGACCGCAAAATGCCTATTTCCATGCCCTCTCTCCACAATTCCCTGTCTGCGCATGCGTAGAATGTTGACAACGGCCGAGGCACTAGTCCAGGCGGATGCTCCCTTACATAGGCTTCACATTGATACCTCATACGACTCCATAGGACCACTAGTGGCCCATCCAGACCCCAAAACGTCTATTTCCATAATCTTGGTCTACTGCGCATGCACAGAATGACGTTAGTTCCACGTCATACCCACCCCGTCAGATGCCCCCTCACATAGGCTTCACATTGATACCTCATACGACTCCATAGGACCACGAGTGGCCCACCCAGACCCCAAAACGTCTATTTCCATACCCTTTTCCCAAAATTTCCTGTTTGCACATGCGCAGAATGTTGACAACGACCGAGACACTAGTCCAGGCGGATGCCCCCCTCATATAGGCTTCACAGTGATACCTCATACGACTCCATCGGCCCATTAGGGGCTCCTCTAGACCCCAAAACGTCTATTTCCATACCCTTGGCCTACCGCGCATGCGCAGAATGACGATATTCCAATTCCTGAGCTGGTGGCACCCCCTATCGGACGCTTCACGGGAATCAAGAGTTATCCCTCAAGTTTAAGTGCAAAGAGGCCAATATGACCTTTTTTGCTTGTATACTACTACTTCCGTCCATCCGTCCGTCCGTCCCAAACATGTTGTCAACGCGATATCTCGAGAACAATTCAACCAATAGACTTCAGACTTCACAACGTTGAGATGACTGGGATTGTTTTTCGCCAAACTGCGTGGGATTGTTTTTCGCCAAACTGCGTCATCCAAGATCATCACCGTCAGTCATTTTGGATTTCGCACACCAATATAGCATCTATGCTTGTTGCGAACGCGATATCACGAGAACAAATCAACCGATCAACTGCAAACTTGAGAGGGAGGGGGCTTCGCATCAGTGAAAAGATGGCTGGGATTGTTTTTCACAAAACTGTGTCATCCCAGATGGCCACCGTCAGCCATTTTGGATTTCACACACCAATATAGCATCCATGCTTGTTGTGAACGCGATATCTTGAGAACAAATCAACTGATCAACTTCAAACTTGGGGGTGGCTTAAGGGTTCACAACCGACATAGAGGTATTTGTTGTGTAATCGAGGGGTTTTGACTCGGGATGAAAGACGTCCCAGGGGTAAATTATTACACAACAAATGCCGATACGAAGGGTTTGAATCCAATTCTAACCAGGAGATATATTTGAATGTAGAAATAATCAACAAATGCGCAAAACTGATTCTCTCTGAGCGCGGCTGGTACATTTTACCCCCGCCGCAAATACAAGCAGTGTTGCCTGGCTTGCCATAAAAATATATCGTGCAAAACAACTCAGTGATTCTTTCAGTGCAGAGAAATAAAATATTTTATTGATTTTTTATTGATTTTTTTATACATATTTCTTGCCCAAGATTAACCACAGAAATATGAGAACTAATGAGCTGGAGGTGGTATTCCCCAGCGTGTATAGAAGTTGACCTACATGTCACGTGCTTGCCATGGATACAGTACCGGGACAGTGACATTTCCAACACGAGCAGGCTCGCGTTTGTCTGCATTTGTGGGCGAAGGGCCAAGAAGAACGAAGTTATATTATATATTTTTTCTCATACAGACAAGCGGGCAGTTTAGGGCTGGAAATGGAATGGTTCAGATATCGAGTGCCTTTGCGCTCATTCAGTGTATCACAGAAAGAATGTTACTGTGTTATTGCGGGGGGAGGTAAACGCACTCTCCCTCAACCGTGATGAGCTGTTTCACGAGGCAGTATTTTGTATTCTTGCAAAACCTGTTGCTATGTGAAAGTTTACCCTATTTACAACATGTATTTGCACACGACACGCACAACACAGAAGGTTAGAATTCACATCAGGGAGAAGATGACTGGGATTGTTATTTACCAAACTGCAAACTGTATCTCGAGAACAAATCAATCGATCAACTTCAAACTTCGGGTGGTGGCTTTACATCAGTGAGAAGATGACTGGAATTGTTTTTCACTAAACTGCGTCATCCAACATAGCCACCGTCAGCCATATTGGATGTCATACACCCATATAGCACATATCCATTTTGTGGACACGATATCTCAAGAACAAATGAATCGATCCACTTCAAACTTGGGGGTGGCTTCACATCTGAGTGAGAATATGGCTGGAACTGTTTTTCACCAAACTACGTGATCCAAGATCTGCGTCATCCAACATCACTACCATCAGTCATCTTGGATGTCACACACCCATATAGCACCTATGCATGTTGTGAACGCGATATCTTGAGAAGAATTGAACCGATCAACTTCAAACTTGGCAGATGCCTTCACATTGGTGAGAAGATGACTGGGATTGTTTTTCACCAAACTATATGATCCAAGATAGTCGCCTCCGTCTGTCTCAACCGTGTTGTGAATGTGATATCTCGAGAACAAGTCAGCCGATCGATTTCAAACTTGGGGGATGTAAGATAACTGGGATCTCAGAAGAAACACTTGTTTTTTGGCACAGTGATGCGACCGGATGGTATTTCTGCATCGTGCTGCCCCCTTTCTTCCACAGACATGTTTGCAACGTTGTCCTTCACAATTACTATATCTCCTTCACATCAAGAAGACCACACGCTTAGCAAGAATCTAACATCACACACTGAAAATATATACAGTGATTATACCCCATGTGTGTTAGAAGCCAGTTTCCAGACAAGCTTTTTGGCGGAGGACCTGCCAGCTAGTCAGTTTGTTACCAGGTTAGGGCAACCGCGCTCTCTAAAATGGATGTCAAAAAGGTCATTTTTGCTTAATAAATCAGTTCACATAATGAATTCAGAAAAATCGTCTTGAGGACATATATATCCGCATCAAATGGTAGTAAAACAATAAATTGTCATCTGTCTAATTTGCATAATAATAGGGCAAACATCTGTCGCGCAGTTTAAACAACATTAACTGGTTTTTCAAACGGCAAATTAGTTTTAAGAGATGGAGCAATAGATAAATTTATGCGCCTGAAGATCTGAAGCATTGGTTAATTAGGAATCAAAAGTTATTGAGCATAAACGACACTTTTTACCTCCATTTTAGAGAGCGGGTTCGCCCTAACCTGGTTACATCTAGGATACAGTATGACGGATGATACGAATTATTTATAGAAGGTTACATCAAGCTGCTGAGAGGATCCTTATCCTATGGTTAGAGCCTGTTATTTCTCAAATTCAAACGGAAAGCTTATAAGCCACAATGCAGTCGATCATGCAGTTCTAAATGTCATTCCAAGGTGCTCGCCGATACTTCACAAACTGGAACTGAAGAACAAGGTGTCTTCAGTCTCTTACACTCCTCTCTTAGCTTTGCCACGCTCAATACAACTCTAGAACATTCCCCGTCTCCGCAGCTACAGGAGTATTCAGCAATGGAATGTGGTCCATCAAACACAGACGAGCGCTGAGTGCATTGTCGAAGGGGCAGGCAACTGGACGAGGAAATGTTTATGCGTGTACTGACGTAGACGCTGACGTAATCGAGAAGCTGCAACCCAACCAATCGAATTGTGACGTTTCCCCTTCCTGCGACTGACGGAAATGATTGCCACGTAACTTCACTGAAGGTTGATTTCATCCTCAGTCCATCTAAAGAGATAAAATACTGGTAAAACAGATAATCAGTAATTGTCGCAGTACTTCACAGCAACTGTAACTTCCATATTGTTAAGGGAATAGATGACGTTCATTTCAATGCGCTTATGGGGCTTTAACATGGTGATTTTTCGAATTTTTCACAACAGGCTGAATTTTCTGGTAATAGGATAAAAATAACCAAATGACTGCTATCACACACCAAAAACATTTATGCGTATAACTGATGGTTGGATAGGGGGATATACATGACCAAAAAGTTGGCATTATATACACAACATTTATAGAGCGCAAAGTGTTCAACAGGTTGAAGATTATACTTACCACCAAAATTCAGTCCTAGCGACTTTCAACAAAAGGTAAATATGTAGATGCTTTATAGATGAACCTCCAAGAATATTCCCCACTCCAGCCCTGATTCTCCATCCTCACCCCCTCCTGAACAAAGGGTTGGAACGGCTCAATTTATCAGTTATACTGCTGCTATTTTCTACGAAAGCCTAGTGACCCCCGGTTTTTATTACATATTCAACGAGAACTGTATGTATTAGTATTATATGGAAAAAAGCGGAAAATTCGACATGAAAAAGTTTGATTTAATGGGTTTTAACAAAGGAAAAAGTCAGATTTCCCTGTGTATTCAGTGTAATGGCTATTCAATGATACACGTTGATAGCGCTGCCATATTTTCATAACGAGTATGGTTTTTTTCATGTTTTTTTTCTTCCATTAACTCGATGAATAAATACTGAAATAACAAAAAAATCAACCTCTGGAAATGAACGCCTTCTATATTTCCTTAAAGATGACAATATATTCCCATCATGTAACATGAGTAGTATAAATTGACCGATTGACCTCCATTTAGGGGCAGATAACTCTGTTTGAACAACACCTGGTTATCTCCCCCGGCTATCTCCCCTCATTCGACTATGGCATGACATCCGGTCACGTGACATCCGGGTCACAGGTCACATCCGGGGTCGAAGTGGACCCATAGTGGCCCAAATGTGTCGTGGGAGGTAACAGTATGAAGCTCTCGTTGGGGGAGCATCCAACTGGATGGGTGTGGGGTGGGAATATCGTCTATCTGCGCATGCGCAGTAGAAAAAGGGCATTGGAATGGACTTTCTGGGTCGAGATGAGCCAGTGGTGAGCGTACTGGGTCGGGGAGATTGCACGTTTTTGGAATACGCTTGCTTTTATGGACAGTAACACAGTAATGCCCGCCAACGCCTAGCTCAACGCTTCAACGCCCTGATGAATTAGCCCTGAAGCTCTGATTTTCTAGATATTCCATGGAATTGTCACGAATTCATCGAAATGCAGTAAGGCCGTCTCAACGTCTTAACGCCCTATCTTAACGCCTTAACGCTCTATCTTAACTTCTTAACGCCCTAGCATAACACATTGACGCCATGATGCAAACAGATGAGAACAACAACAACAAGGATGACCGGTCAATCATATTATTCTCCCCTTCATCACATCATACCCGCGCTGGGGGATGTCCACGTCATCTGTGACGTCACCGTATGAGGTCTTATTTTGAAGTTCTCTTGGGGTAGCGTCGAATTGGACTGGTGTCTATTCCGGTTTCATCATTCTGCGCATGCGCAGTCTGGCCGTGGTATAGAAAGCAGCAATTTTGGGGGTGCGTGGGGTGTGTTTGAGGGACCATCCGTGGTCCTAATAGGCCGTGTAGGGTGTCAAAGTGAAGCTCTCGTGGTATAGACCACGACTTGAGTACGAGTAGTATCCAAAGTGGGCACTTTCGGGGTGTGAAGGAAGGTGTTTCGGGTAGAGATGGACCATCCGTGGTCCGAATGCGTCGTGTGTCATCTTGTAGCAACGCCCGCCAACGCCAAGCTTAACGCTTCAACGCCCTGGTGAAACACGCACCTTTTTCGTTATTCTTCGCCATGTTTTGTGTAGAGATGGCTCATCCTCGGTCCGAATGGATCGTGTAGGGTATCAAATTGAAGCTCTCGTGGTGTAGACCGCGACTTGAGAGATGTCCACGTCATTTGTGACGTAATCAGTAGGAGTAATAAAGAAAGTGGGCATTTTAGAGTGTGAAGGGAGGTGTTTGGGGTATAGGCGAACGCCCGTGAGGCGTGCCCAACGCCCGTCAACGCCGGAGGGTACTACTCCTACTGATGACGTCACCAATGACGTCACAGATGACGTGGATATCTCTCAAGTCGTGGTCTACACCACGAGAGCTTCAATTTGACACCCTACACGATCCATTCGGACCACGGATGGGCCATCTCTAACGAACGTTAAGTCTACATTTTGTTACATTTGCTACATTTTGTTACGGGGCCCTCGGTGGCCGAGTGGTCTAAGGCGCTTCGCTCGTGACTGCTAGCCTCACACCGCTGAACCGGCACGGGTTCGAGCCCAGCTGGTCCATGTGTGAAAGTTTGTCAGTTACTTGCCGAAGGGCGGTGGTTCTCTCCGGGTACTCCGGCTTCTTCCACCAACCAAACTGACTGTCACCATATGAGTGAAACAAACTTGAGTGTGACATTAAGCCAAATTCCCTCCCTCCCTCCCTACATTTTGTTACATGCTTTTACATGTCGCGGTGTGTACGCCGTGAATATCCTTATGACTGCACTGATTGGTTACTTCCCCCGTCCGCCGATTGACTGGTCTGTGCGCGTTAGGGCGTTAGGATAGGGCGTTAAGGCGTTGAGATAAGGTGTTAAGGCGTCGAGATGGGCGTTAAGACAGGCGTTAAGGCGTACAGATAGGGCGTTAAGGCGTAACAAGCATTTCGATGAATTAGTGACAATTCCATGGAATATCTAGAAATTCAGAGCTTCTGAGTTATTTTACCAGGGCGTTGAAGCGTTAAGCTTGGCGTTGGCGGGCGTTGCTACAAGATGGCAACTCACACGACGCATTCGGACCACGGATGGTCCATCTCTACCCTAAACACCTTCCTTCACACACCCCAAATGCCCACTTTGGCTACTACTTGTGCTGATGACGTCACCAATGACGTCACTGATGACATGGACATTCCTCAAGTCGTGGTCTATACCACGAGAGCTTCACTTTGACACCCTACACGGCCTATTAGGACCACGGGTGGTCCCTCAAACACACCCCACGTACCCCAAAATTGCTGCTTTCCATACTACGGCTAGACTGCGCATGCACAGAATAATGAAACCGGACTAGACACGAGTCCAATCCGACGCTACCCCAAGAGAACTCCAAAATAAGATCTAATACAGTGACGTCACAGATGGCGAGGAAATCCCCCGTGGGTATGATGTGATGGAGGAGAGAATAAAATGATTGCCCCGTCATCCGTCTCTCATCTGTCTACATCATGACGTCAAGGTGTTATGCTAGGGCGTTAAGATAGAGCGTTAATGTAGGGCGTTAAGACGTTGAAACGGGCGTTGACAGGCGTCACTGCATTTCGATGAATTAGTGACAATTCCATGGAATATCTAGAAAATCAGAGCTTCATGGCTAATTCACCAGGGCGTTGAAGCGTTAAGCTAGGCGTTGGCGGGCGTTACTGTCCATGAAAGCGAGCGTATTCCAAAAACGTGCAATCTCCCCGACCCAGTACGCTCACTACTGGTTCATCTCGACCCCAAGACGTCCATTCCAATGCCCTTTTTCTACTGCGCATGCGCAGATAGACGATATTCCCACCCCACAACCATCACGTTGGATGCTCCCCCTACGAGAGCTTCAGACTGATACCTCCCACGATCCATTCGGGCCATATGGGTCCACTTCGATCTCAAAACGTCCCTTCCAATGCCCTTTTCCCACATTTCCCTGTCTGCGCATGCACAGAATATTGAAAACGGACGACACACTAGTCCAGTGGGATGGTCCCCCCATGAATGCTGCTCGGAGCTCGGGGATGTGGCAGTTGGGTGTTCGGAGCTCGGATCTTGGAGATGAGGCAGTCGGGAGCTCGGAGCTCGGGGATGGGGCAGTTGGGTGTTGCGCCATATCCCCTACTTCCACGATACGCCAGACCAATCGGACACTGTTCCACGAAAGCTTCACTATGATACCACTCACGTCCCATTCGGACCAAGAATGGTCCCTCAGCCCTAACACTCCCCTACGCACCCCTAAAATGGCCGTTTTCGCTATCAATCGTACTGATGACGTCACCAATGACGTCACAGATGACGTGGACATCTCTCAAGTCGTGATCTACACCACGAGAGCTTCAATTTGACACCCTACACGGTCTATTAGGACCAGGGATGGTCCATTCCAATGCGCCCTTTCTACTGCACATGCGCAGAATGACATTAGTTCCACCCCACACCCATCCACATGGACGCTACCCTAAGAGAACTACACAATAAGGCCGCATACGGGCAAATCGGTCTACTATGGGAACATCTCGACCTCAAAACGACCATTCCAATACACTTTAATCGGCACCTTTGAGAGCAAATTGATACCCCTTGACATTTGAGAGCAAATTGATAACCCTTGACCTTTGAGAGCATATTAATACCCCTTGACCTTTGGGAGCAAACTGATACCCCTTGACCTTTAAGAGCAAATTGATACCATTTTACCTTTGAGAGCAAATTGATACCCCTTGATCTTTGAAAACAAATTGATACTCTGTCCTTTAATAGGGGGTCAACTTTGGAAAGGGGATGTAGACATAGGGATCGCAAATTGGTATAAAGGCAACCACGGCTCCATCGGGTCTAATGTAGGGGCAGATAACTCTTGCTGGGCCGTCACGTGACCGGAAGTGACCTGTGACCCGGATGGGACCTGTGACCGGATGTGACGTCATAGTCGAATCAGGGGAGATGACCAGGGGAGTTAATCAGGAATTGTTCAAACAGAGTTATCTGCCCCTAAATGGAGGTCAATCGGTCTTTTTACTACAACTAACATACAAGCACTGAACACTGAGCTTGCTTTGGGTTAAATGCACAATGGTGATGACGTCTTTACTCTTAAATGTGAAAACGGTTGATTTATGTAGGCCTATCGCTTCTTTTCGCACATATCATTGTTACGGACATATTCGACACAAGGTACGGTAATCCGAAGTGGAACACTGTTTCTTTCACGGCTTCGCAAAATAGAGATTCGACGATTTATTTATTATTTCGACGATATATATATTTATTATAGCCACAACCTTTTCCCGAAATACTTTTACCCGTTTTACCTCTTAAAGACTGTATTAAATTCTCGCCACCTTATCAGACTTAAAAATGAGTTGGCGGCTTTTAGTCACCAAAGTGTGCAAAAATCATCGAATATCTAACTCCACATAACGCCGTCGTTTGTTGCATACACCTGATCAGGGGAAACCCAACCATATGCCGAAAAATGAAGATTATGTTACAAACGGCAGATTTATATACGGCAGGGATAGTGATCAACCTTATTCTCTTCTATGTTAACAAGTAGTACTGCAATGTGGTGCATGAAATTTGGTTAATTCTGCACTTTGAGGTAGAAGCATGAAACTTGGCACATTTATGGTACTCCATCGGCTGAATAAAATTTGCTATAGACCCACTTGAAATTATTCCAAGATGGTCGCCAAATTCAAGATTGCTGTCATTGTAATTTAGAAATCAGGAGGTCATTTGGGACCCCTAAATTTTTTTCTTAATCCAACAGCTAGGGAGTTGAAACTCTCTATGACATATCTTGGACTTAAGCGTTATAGAAAAATGTAATAAGTTCCAAGATGGCTGCCTTAATGACCTCCCAGTGACATCATATAAAAATGCTCCATTGGGGGTCGATTTTTCAGTCAGACTTTTGAAATTTTCTATTTATGCCATTTTCTTCAGAAAAACTACATAATAAATTAGGAAATAATTATTTGATGTGAATTAAAATAATTGTGAGGACTTTCATGCGCAAAAAGCCAAATATTTTAAGAAAAACGTCGAAAACACAACCTTTTAGTCATACCCTTATGACCTCCATTTTTAATTTACTCATGATCTTCTGCTTGGTCAAGGGGTATTGTCGCCAAGTTCATCTGTCCGTTGCCGCCATATATGCAGAACCGTGTTAGGTCCACGGACTATATTTTGAAAAACATTTATTTATCTAGGTATAGGTCAGACGCATATCGAAAATGAGTCGCTTCGGCCCAAATTTCACGGAGTTATGCCCCTTTTTGGATGTAATAATATCTGATTTTGTAATTTCAATAGGCATATGATCTATAACTAGATGAATCAATTTCCAAAATGTTGTCACTCTATACACCTAACCCGGTTCTGCAGATATTGCGCTAATATGACGGACGTACATGACGACGTACATGACGACGGCAATACACCTAGGCCATAATTGCCTGAGAGGTACAAAATTAACAACAGAAGCTTTACAGCCTATGATATTGGGGTCATTTTGAGCCTATTTGCATACTCCTTCAAACAGAAGATCATGAGTAGATTCAAAATAAAGGTCATAAGAATGTGACTAAAAAGTTGTGTTTTCGACGTTTTTCTTGAAATATTTGCCTTTATGAGCATGAAAGTCCTCAAACTTATTTTAATTCACATCAAATAATTATTTCCTAATTTATTATGTAGTTTTTTTTCTTGAGAAAATAGCATAAATAGACAATTTTAAAATTCTGACTCAAAAATCGACTCCCAAGGGAGCATTTTTATATGATGTCACTGTGACGTCATTAAGGCAGCCATCTTAAAACTTATTACATTTTCCTATAACGCTCAAGTCCAAGATATGTCACAGAAAGTTTCAACTCCCTATCCTTTGGTGTATGAAAAAAACTAGGGTCCCAAATGACCTCCTGATATCTACAGTACAATGGCGGCCATCTTGGAATAATTTCAAGTGGGCCTATAGCAAAATTTAATTAGCCGATCGAGTACTATCAATGTGCCAAGTTTCATGTTTTTATCTCAAAGTGCAGAATCTTTTCACCATATTGCAGTACTAAAGTGAAGATACCGATAGAGCAAGTCTTACAATACGATTTTTTAACCACTTTCCTATTCTACACTCGTGAGACTAATTTGGGGATTAAACGCAACATATATCGGTGGTGGGGAAAGAAGCCGGCGTACTGACATGAAGTCATACGATCTCCACAGGTCAGTATTCTGTTTGCATATCTAAGGACATCACATGGGCCAGAAATGATCCATGCGATGAGATTTATATCTCAGCAACGCTTTCAGTGTAGCTGTTCATGTAGGCATCTTCAATGACATGCCTACACACGGCCCCAAGCATCAGGTTGAGCGGTATTAGATACAAAATATCGGTAGATACTTCATGTAGGAAGCTATTGTCTGGGTCTTTGTGCAGCTGAAAAGGCTCAAGTCTAGACATATTGTTGTCCCCAGACTTGGCTATTGTATGCATTGTCTCGTGATCCTTACATGGAGTATGAACCAAAATATCCAAGAGCAATGATGTATTAGCCCTATCAAGCCATCTGATGGAAGTGATGAACTATGTCACCGTTAGATAAAAGAAACGGCCAAAACTGGAAAAATATTTGTAAATATAAATTGGCTGAACTAATTGCTCGCAATTGTAGAATATAAATTGGCGGGACGCATTGTTTTGCCCTACGAGATAACCAGGCCCATTTTGAATGTTCTGTCCACAGCTTTTTTGACAGGCATAGAATGAGTTGACACCCCTTTTCTGCCTTCTTTAAGGAGGTTTAGTAAATATCGTTGTCCTTTCCGCTCACTGATCCGCGAAGATTGTAAAACGCAAAATCAGGCAGAGGTGTATCCATCTACCCACTGTTGGTGTTTTTGGTATCGTTTAGTTAAGGCTACAGATGTACAGCTAATACAGGTTCTGCTGCCAGCCTACCATACCTAATATATCCCTCCCCTGGTCACTGTCACTGTTCGAGTTACTGTTTGAGATATATTTTCGTTCTGTTTCCCCAGTAGTGGAAACATGAGAATCTCGGAACTTTTTTGATATGTTTGCACAGTAGTGAAAAAATGAGAGTCACGGGCCATAGTTGTTACAATACTGCTTTGATTAGCAAGTGATGCTACTCTAACAAATAAAGGAGTGTTTTGTTACTTTCTGCAATACAAGTATTGGCCAAACCCCATCCGCCACATATATCTGGAACTCCTCAACCAATCAGATGAAATCTCCCATCACCATCCGTCATTCTGAGAGTCGTGTGATGCCCTACTTTTTCAGACTTACCGTTCCACACTCTTCATAAATATCACGAGAATTATTCATATTTCATGTGTATTTTTGCAAGGCCAGTGAGTAGATTTTGCGATGGTGGTATATAAACTTCGTTGGATCAAGAGCAATCTCCCGACAGGAAAAATATCCACATTTCCTCCGTATGATGCCACTTTTGATGTAGCTCTGAACCTAACATCACCTCACATACGCAGATGTAACCACCCAAAGAGTTTTTATCAAACGTAATCAATACAAAGATATGCCATTGCACACAAAGATGCGTGTAAGCTTTACATTTCGAAAGAATCGGTGTTAACTTTTTTCTTCTAACAACTTAAAGTTGGCTATTCTTATACATGTAACTGCATGCTTAGAATATGCTGCAGTGAATTAATACTGCTTAATTCAGATATCACCTCAAGATCACATCTGGTATTGTAAATTTTAAGACGTTTTCGCGGCTACTATGGCTGAAGTCATAGTGGGAAAGCTACAACCTAAGAAACAAGGGGCGTAACTTGCGACAAAGCATTGCTGCAGAAACTTATAAAACAGGGCTATACCACCAAGCGCCCCCACTCAAAGTTTCTCAAATTTGGCGATACATATCGCATGCTGATAGCGAAATACGAGCGTAGCGTGCAAGATCTATGGTGTTACGTTTCGTAACTTTCGTAACAATAAATATTAATAATATATAATCTCGAATATTATGATCTCGCTTGTTCTGTTCTTCGCACATATGTGCTGCTATACAGTATTATTACGGTTTGTTAATGGTGTCAGGACAGAATTATCCCTTTTAGTGGTGTTTCTGCTGTAGCGCTGTTTCTTCTAATGTCGTCCGTAGTTTCCAAGATCCATAAGGTCCAAGTTCTATACAGAATTATTACTATTTTTCACCAAAGGTGTCCGGTCAGAATTCTCGCTTCTGGAGTTCTGTAGGTATTGAAATATATCAATCTCAATTCGACATTTATCTGCTTTGACCCATTTCATGTGTATGCTGTTTTTTTTCCAATGTTTTTAATGAACTTATAAAAGAGGGCTATATCATCAAGCGCCTCCACTCGAATTTTCTCAAATTTGACGATTCATATCGCATGCTGGTAACAAAATACGAGCGTAGCGTGCAAGGTATATGGCGGTACGTTTCGTAACTTGTGTCTAATTTCGCTTAACCCGGGCTAGGGGCCGTATGAACCCATGTACTTCAAGATCCTCATGGTACTCATATGAACAGTCACAATCAAAGCGTGACTGAGATACATCATTCTCTAGATGCCCCGGATATTCTTTAATGGACGACGGCTGAATTATGAATGACGGACCAGACGCTTGTAATTTGTATGGGAATTGGACCAAAGAGTGTAACGAAATAACGGAGACGGTCGATTCGAAGTCTTTTACACATCGTAAAATTGTGTTGTTGGTCGTAAAACTATGTATCAGTGTAATCAAAAATCAATGTAATTAAATACATGTTAACAATTAATGCCATCCCTTTATTTCAAAGGGATTGTGTTTTTCTTCAGTATAAAAAGGTATGTAAATTTTTACCCGTCAGGAGTGGTTCGCAGCTGGTAATGTCTCCATCTTCAGCATAGCTGTGTATAATTCCTCCATTTGGTATAGAAACCCGCTTCCAAGCCAAGCTCGCGGCACCTGTCAGTTCGAGATTTTGAAGGAAATACCAATTATGTACCGTATTTTACAATGCCTGGTTTTTCACTGAAGATCCTACAAACTTGCGAGGTTATTATACAGTTGGCCAGTGAGATGGGGATAGCAATACCCATGACCATTTCTCAAAGGATTGTTTTGTAGGTCAGCATTCGTTCATTTTCCACGGTCCCATTTTTAGTCTCAACAGAAACATACCAATGCAATTCAAAAAATCCATTTTGTATCCAAAACAAAATCATTACTCACAATGAATTTTCCGAATCCATACTTTTCAAAAATATATAATATTATAGTAAAATATATTCAGTAAAAACTAATCGAAATCTTCTATCAGGGGCCTCGGGCCCTTAATATTCCCTCCAGTTACACCATGGTTACACAACAAACAAGGGAACAATTTGTCAGAAGATCCTAAAAGATATTGACTTTGTGTGGTTGGCCAATGGGATGAGGATAGCAATACCCATGGCCATTTCTCAAAGAATTATTTTGCAGCTCAGCATTCTTTCACCTTCATTTTTCGTCTCAACAGCAACATAACAATTCAACTCAAATAAAGTAATTTTGTATCAAAATAAAATCATTAATCATATTAAAATTCCCGAAACATACCTTTTCAAAAATATATAATATATTATCCCATATAGTTGCATTCAAATTGATTAAAAACTAATCGGGATCTTAATTCCATCATGCATGGGGTCTCGTACCCTTAATGTTCTCACCAGGTACCATGGTTGCACAACACGCAAGTTAAGGAAGCAGTTTAACTGCAGATCCTACAAGATATTGACGTTGTGTAATTGGTCATTGAAATGGGTATCACAATAACCATGACCATTTCTAAAATAAATAAAAAATAAAAATACAGCTCCACATTCGTTCATATTCACGGTCCCGTATTTCGTGTCTACAACAACATACCGTAGCTCCAGACAGTCTGAACTTCCTCGGTCGTGAGAACTCGGTACCAGACTCTGAGATCGTCCAAAGAACAGTTCGCGAAAACGTGGCCAACATCAGGACCAATGCCCCAATTGTTCGGCGCACCTGCAAGATAAAATTCTCAATATACGATATTCAACCAATGCATAAACAGACAAAGCTACTTCTTATTTTAAAACAAGAGAACAAAACTCAGTCGACTCGGTTATTTTATATTGCACGCATGACAAAACCAAAGAAAGCATTGGGTCATGCAATAAAATCTCGCCTGGCTTCAAGTTTCAAATTTATATTTACTCATATAAGAGTAAAATATATAGGCCCAAGTCGTAGAGTCTTTCCACTTTTCATTTCTAAGTAGTACGCTAATGTCAACCTCCACAGGCAATGCATTACCTCTACCACTTCTCTGACCTCTACAATATTCTCCCATGCATTGTCATCGTCAGTCTGATGGTTGGGTTTCTGCTGCCTAATTTTTCCTAACCGAGAAACATCATGACCAAGACGAGGTTGAAGAATTTGGAGTGAGCCTGAGAAGAAGATGACCAGTAAACTGAGATTTTGCCAGGCGAGAATTTATTGAATGTTGAAATGGATCAGAGCGGAAGAGTTTTGTTTTGATACGAAATCTTGTCCCTTCACCGATCTCATTGCGGGCTTGACGAGGCCAGACAAGATCGTCCGAAAGCTTGTTCGACAAGTAGCATGATTACCCCACCCAGGCCATCACCCGGGTCGTGTGGTATTTTGGGGACTGGGAGGCGGCGTTTCCGGCGATGCCCCTCATCCCTTTTTGTACAGGGGCCGCGCGAAGCCCCCCACCCCCCACACCACACACACTTTCAAATGTGCTCCGACGCTTATGTTGTAGAAGGGCTGCCACCCTACAAGTCGTCGTCAATTATCGCATGGTGGAAACCGATGCTCGGGTGACTCAGATCTTTATCAAAGGCAATCATCATCAGCGACGCATCTCATCTACACTGCGCAAAATTTGTTCAGTAAAACCAAGGCGCATCGGAACATCAGTTTGAACGCACACTGTACTTGGAACAGCTCTCAACTGTGCACATGGCGAGATAAGTGTATCCCAGTTCATGCGTCAAGTTTTTGAAGATGCCATTACCCCCACAACACGGGTATTTGCTCGTCTACCTGAAGCAAGACACCCCGACCATCTCGGCTGCGGACCTAAATTCTTCCCGAGGAGATCCAATGCGCGTACATGCAGAAAGGATTTAAAAAGAGTTACACCACTGATCTCCTCAGTAGTTGTGCATCATTCTCGCTCAAGTAATGAAGTACTCCAGAACCATGTGTGTCGTTCGATCCCGACCTTGTGGGCTGTCTGCGTGGAATTGGGCCTCTCTCGCCGGTGTAGAAGGCCAAGAACAACATAAAGTGATCTTACAGAAACGAGGGATTCTTGGTGCCATCTTTGGGCCTTTGACTGATTCCGTGCTAGGCCCCCAAACCGGCTGCACTTGTGAGTCGATGATGGTGCAAAATCCATGAGGACATGAGCCAGATTTGACAGAGGCAGGATTTAAGCGATAGTGGGTGCAATCGTACAATCAGGCGCTCCATCGATACATCACGTTCACGGAACAATACGCGACACCTTCAAGTCCGCCATCCCCATCGTCAGTCGATTGTCATGTCTGAAAATGGCGGTTTCAAAATTGGCTGGAACGAACGAGGCGTATTCCTGGTCCACAACAAAGCAGCAGCAGACGTCAGCACCCATGACACCTCCTCAAACACGACGCCGATCGAGATCTATGACGCGCCCACGCAGCATGCCAGTTGCGACGCCGACCACAGATTCCCTGGGCTTGGGACGCCTATTCAAACGGGGGTATGACGAGGGAAGCTTCAGTCATCATGTTTTATCCCACACTGCACAGTCATAGCTCAGATTGCCATTTTTGGGGTGTATGCTGTGTTGTAACAGTAAGGGGTAAAAAGTATGTTCTCGGCTCATATGCACAGAGCCGGATGACGTCACGGAGATTTTCCCTAGACCAGCTGAGACTGCCATTTTGCTTCACACAAGATCAGATATATCAGACGTGTTTCCCGGAAGTCACGTGATCGCAAATAACCCAATCAAGCAGAATTCTATACCATATACAGGTAATAAATTGGAGCGATATGCAAGATGTGGGAAAAATTAACGACGTCTGGCGACTAATCAGCAATCATATGACTCCACAGGCAAGCTTCCCTCGGCACCTCACATTCAGACCCGAGAATACGTAGCCTTAGTAGTAGTAGGTAGACGGCATTTCGAGTCACATTGACCTTTGACTTCTGAGTGCACTCTATCCCATGATGCAACGCGGCAAGGTCAAGTTCAATATAGTTCCGGCAAATTGACCTCCGCCAGAGTTTGGCCGCCATCTTGAATTTTGTGAAAAAGGAGATGTATTCCTCCGCGTTAATGCGGTCATGTATGGCAGTGATGTGGTCTGCCTTCACATACGCTGCATGGTCCGATTGGGTCGAGTGAGGTATCAAAGTGAAGCATTAGTGAAGGCCCATCTGATGGGCTGGCTGTGGGGTTGAAATATTGTCATTCTGCGCATGCGCGGTAGACAAAGGGTATGGAAATAGACGTTTTGGGGTCTAGGGGCCTCTAATGGTCCGATTGGGTCGAGTGAGGTATCAATGTGAAGCATATGTGAGGGAGCATCCGATGGGCTGGGTGTGGGATTGGAATATCGCCATTCTGCGCATGCGCGGTGAACAAAAGGCATGAAAATAGACGTTTTGGGGTCTAGGTGGGCCCTTAGTGGACCGATGGGGTCGAGTGAGTATCAATGTGAAGCATATGTGAGGGGGCATCCGACTGGGTGGATGTGGGGTAGGAATATCGTCATTCTGCGCATGCGCAATAGACAAAGCGTATGAAAATAGACGTTTTGGGATCTAGGTGAGCTACTAATGAGCCGATGGAGTCGTATGAGGTATCAATGTGAAGCATATGTGAGGGGGCATCCGATCGGACTAGTGTTTCGGCCGTTTTCGACATTCTGCGCATGCGTAGACAGGGAATTGTGAGAAAAGTGTGTGGAAATAGACGTTTTGCGGTCTAGGTGGGCCACTAGTGGTCCTATGGAGTCGTATGAGGTATCAATGTGAAGCAGTCGTGAGGGAGCATCCGCCTGGGCTAGTGTGTCGTTCGTTGTCAACATTCTGCGCATGCGCAGCCAGGGAATTGTGGGAAAAGGGTATGGAAATAGACGTTTTGGGATCTAGGCGAGCCACTAATGGGCCGATGGGAGTCGAATGAGGTATAAATGTGAAGCATATGTGAGGGAGCAACCGCCTGGATTAGTGTGTCGTCCGTTTTCGACATTCTGCGCATGCGCAGACAGGGAATTGTGGGGAAAGGGTGTGGAAATATACGTTTTTCGGTCTAGGTGGCCCACTAATGGTCCTATGGGGTCGAGTGAGGTATCAATGTGAAGCATACATGAGGGGGCACCCGCCTGGACTAGTGTGTCGTTCGTTGTCTCCATACTGGCTATCGGGGTATAGGTCCAACCTGGGAAATTCACACACGTTCATTGTGGTATGGGTTGTTTGGACTTGTTTTTCACGTCTCGTCATTTAGAACACGATGGGAAGGGTCTCGAAGCGAAACGTTGAAATTTTTGGAAAAGTTCACCGAGGCCTGGGTAAGCCCATAGACCTATACCGCATGGCTATGGGGTATAGGCCCATACGGGGTGGACGTTTTGGGGTCGATGGAGTCGTATGAGGTATCAATGTGAAGCATATGTGAGGGGGCATCCGATTGGACTAGTGTTTCGGCCGTTTTCGACATTCTGCGGATGCGTAGACAGGGAATTGTGAGAAAAGTGGGTGGAAATAGACGTTTTGCGGTCTAGGTGGGCCACTAGTGGTCCTATGGAGTCGTATGAGGTATCAATGTGAAGCAGTCGTGAGGGAGCATCCGCCTGGTCTAGTGTGTCGTTCGTTGTCAACATTCTGCGCATGCGCAGCCAGGGAATTGTGGGAAAAGGGTATGGAAATAGACGTTTTGGGATCTAGGTGAGCCACTAATGGGCCTATGGGAGTCGAATGAGGTATCAATGTGAAGCATATGTGAGGGAGCAACCGCCTGGATTAGTGTGTCGTCCGTTTTCGACATTCTGTGCATGCACAGACAGGGAATTGTGGGGAAAGGGTGTGAAAATATACGTTTTTCGGTCTAGGTGGGCCACTAATGGTCCTATGGAGTCGAGTGAGGTATCAATGTGAAGCATACATGAGGGGGCACCCGCCTGGACTAGTGTGTCGTTCGTTGTCTCCATACTGGCTATCGGGGTATAGGTCCAACCTGGGAAATTCACACACGTTCATTGTGGTATGGGTTGTTTGGACTTGTTTTTCACGTGTCGTCATTTAGAACACGATGGGAAGGGTCTCGAAGCGAAACGTTGAAATTTATGGAAAAGTTCACCGAGGCCTGGGTAAGCCCATAGACCTATACTGCATGGCTATGGGGTATAGGTCCATACGAGGTGGACGTTATGGGGTCTAGGTGAGCCCCTAATGATCCTATGGTGTCGTATGAGGTCTTATTTTGAAGCTCTCGTGGAGGAGCATCCGACTGGCTAATGGTTCGTCCGTTTTCAATAGTCTGTGCGTGCGCAGTCTGGCCGTAGTATAGAAAGCAGGGTATGTGGGGGTGTGCTTGGGGTAGAGATGGACCGCTATGGGTCCGAATTGGTCGTGCAAGGTGTCAAGGTGAAGCTTGTGTGGGGTAGAGTCAGAATGGCGTGTTTTTAAGTGCAAGTCGCGTTAGGTGGTTGTAGTAAATAAAGTGGTCATTTTGGGGCCGTACAGGAAGGTATTTGGGGTAGAGATGGACCATCCTTGGTCCGAATGCGTCCTGGGAGGTGTCACGTTGTAGCTCTCGGGGTGTAGACCCCGATTTGGGGGCTGTCCACAGCATCTGTGACGTCATCGGTGACGTCATCAGGACGAGTAGTAGCGAAAGTGGGCACTTTGGGGCAGCGAAGGAAGGTATTTGGGGTAGAGATGGACCATCTTTGGTCCGAATGTGTCTAGGGAAGTGTCATCTTGTAGCACTCGGGGCGTAGACCCCGATTTGAGGGCTGTCCACAACATCTGTGACGTCATTGGTGACGTCATCAGTACGAGTAGTAGCGAAAGTGGGCATTTTGGGGCAGTGAAGCATGGTATTTGGTGTAGATTCTTGGTCCGAATGCTTCGTGTGAGGTGTTATCTTGTAGCAACGCCCGGCAGCACCAAGTTCAATGCTTCAACGCCCTGGTGAAATAGCTCAGAAGCTCTGATTTTCTAGATATTCCATGGAATTGTCACTAATTCTTCGAAATGCAGTGACGTCCGTCGTTGCGCCTTAACAGACCGGAGCGAGAACAACAACAACAACAACAAGATTGAGACATGAGAGAACAACAACAACAACAAGTTTTTTCATATAGTTTATTCTCCCCAATGTTACATCATACCCACGCTGGGGGAGCCGCGTTGGGTATGTTTACAATTCAGGAAGACCCTTGTCCAATCAGAGGCCACCATTTGCATCGGTCATATTCGTTCCTGTCCGTTAGATGTATTCTTGTCCAATCAGACGACAAGAACCCGGATGTACAAGAACCCGGATGTGCCCGGATGTAAAAGTGCCCGGGTGTTCAATTCACTTCGCCCAATGGAAAATCTCCTCTCTCCTCGTGCAAAGATCACACCCGACCAAGGGTACACCTTCAAGGCAGGTCAGGCATCGCTGGCGATGGTAGCGGAGATCTCCGGGCTCTCCCCTGGTTGAGCTGTAACCCACACTGAAGAAATCATCTATCATTTCCATAGTTATGGGCGGGTATCTTTTGGTAACTCTTTTGGGAGTCGAGCGGGAACCGGCATCTTTTCGTCAATCTTCAACGATTGCTCGTCTGCCTTGGAATTGGCTGGCTTTTCCATTTGATCGGGTCTGGTACAGGTTGTGAGAAATGTACATCTAACATGCGTGTTTCCGTATTTATAGTTAGAGGGAAGGTGGCCGTCCTATCGACCAATCAGAAGCCACCATTTCAGAAAGTGTAATCTTCGTTCAGTGTAACCTAAATGTCTTCGGGCAATCCATCATACTGAAGCTCGAAGCTCTTACTTCTCTCATTCAACACTGGGATCATTCTCCATCGGCTCTTCAATTCGCGGCGACGAATCGACCTCCATGGGTTCTTCTATTCTCAGATGCATTCCCATAGGAACTGAAATATCCGGTCTCGAGAGTGGCGAGCGTGATCCGTGTATGACATTTCGGTGACGTCTCAATTGACTGGATGCTTAAAGACTATATCGCAATCCGCACATGTATGCATTGGTACTTCGTGGCGTGCACGTGTGTGACAACGCAAACTGTCCAGGCGATGAAAGCGCTTCGAGCAAGTTGTGCAAGAGGACATATCGGCTGTGGATCTGGAAATGATGAATGCCGTAAAAATTCTGGCTCTTATAGGACAACATAGGAGTACCCAGATGTTCTACAGTCACCGGATGTTCCACAATCCGCAGATGTACAAGAACCCGGATGTACCCGGATGTAAAAGTCCCGCATGTAAAAGTGCCCGGATGTTCACGAATGTTCTACCATCCCGGACTTCTATCAGGCCCAGGTCCAGAAGCTCTCATGTCCTGCATGTGAATAGTCAGTCATATTGTGTGTGTGTGTATGCATGTGCGTGTGTGTGTGCGTGTGCGTGTGTGAGTAGGTGTATGCAAGTGTGTGTGTGTGTATGTATGTATGCACCAACACGCTATCACCACCACCACCACACACCACCACACACCACCACCACCACACACCACCGGGCGTTGACGGGCATACCATCAAACATTGGTCAAACAGAGCTATACCTCCAAACACTGGTCAGACAGGGCTGTAACACCAAACACTGGTCAGACAGGCCTATACTACCAAGCACTGGTCAAACAGGGATATACCAACAAACACTGGTCAAACAGGGCTATACCATCAAACACTGGTAAAAGAGGGATATACCAGCAAACACTGGTCAAAGAGGGATATACCAGCAAACACTGGTAAAAGAGGGATATACCAGCAAACACTGGTCAAAGAGGGCTATACCATCAAACACTGGTAAAAGAGGGATATACCAGCAAACACTGGTAAAAGAGGGATATACCATCAAACACTGGTAAAAGAGGGATATACCAGCAAACACTGGTCAAAGAGGGCTATGCAACCAAACACTGGTCAAACAGGGCTATACGGTCAAACAGAGCTATACTACCAAACACTGGGCAAACAGGGCTATACCATCAAACACTGGTCAAACAGGGCTATACCACCAAACACTGGTCAAACAGGGCTATACCACCAAACACTGGTCAAACAGGAAAGAGTGAGGAGAAATATTAGACCTGCCTCACTAACTGTATTGTAGATGTATTGATAATAAGAAGTTTGAGTATCTCTGATGACCCATATTGAACGGAAGTGACCTTTGACCCATGCGCACCATTATTATCCGGTATTCTGCAAGAGCATTTGGACACCTGTTGACCTCAATAATTTGCATATGACCTATGTGAGGTCTACGTGACCGGAACTGACCTTTGACCCCTGCGCGCGCTAACAATACCGGATAAAAATTGCGCGCAGGGGTCAAAGGTCAGTTCCGGTCACGTGAACGAAAGCGGAAGTGACTTCACAGAGGTCATATGCAAATTATTGAAGTCAACAGGTGTCCAAATGCTCTTGCAGAATACCGGTTAATAATGGTGCGCATGGGTCAAAGGTCACTTCCGTTCAATATGGGTCATCAGAGATACTCAAACTTCTTATTATCAATACATCTACAATACAGTTAGTGAGGTAGGTCTAATGTTTCTCCTCACTCTTTCCTGTTTGACCAGTGTTTGGTGGTATAGCCCTGTTTGACCAGTGTTTGGTGGTATAGCCCTGTTTGACCAGTGTTTGGTGGTATAGCCCTGTTTGACCAGTGTTTGGTGGTATAGCCCTGTTTGACCAGTGTTTGGTGGTATAGCCCTGTTTGACCAGTGTTTGGTAGTATAGCCCTGTTTGACCAGTGTTTGCCCGTATAGCCCTGTTTGACCAGTGTTTGATGGTATAGCCCTGTTTGACCAGTGTTTGTTGGTATATCCCTGTTTGACCAGTGCTTGGTAGTATAGCCCTGTCTGACCAGTGTTTTGTGTTACATCCCTGTCTGACCAGTGTTTGGAGGTATAGCTCTGTTTGACCAATGTTTGATGGTATGCCCGTCAAGGTCCGGTGGTGGTGGTGGTGGTGTGTTGTGTGTGGTGGTGTGTGGTGGTGGTGGTGGTGTGTGGTGATGGTGGTGGTCGTATGTGGTGGTGTGTGGTGGTGGTAGCGTGTGGTGGTGCATACACACATACACACACACACACACCCTTACACACACACGCACATGCACACACACACGCAGGCACACACACGCGTACACACACGCAAGCAACCCCCACACACAGACGTATACACACAGGCGCATACACACACATACACAGACATACACACTGACGCATACACACACATACACACGTACACACACACACAACCACACACGCACACACAAAAACATACACACAGACGCACACATGCATACACACACACACAATATGACTGACTATTCACATGCAGGACATGAGAGCTTCTGGACCTGGGCCTGATAGAAGTCCGGGATGGTAGAACATTCGTGAACATCCGGGCACTTTTACATGCGGGACTTTTACATCCGGGTACATCCGGGTTCTTGTACATCCGGGGATTGTGGAACATCCGGGGACTGTAGAACATCTGGGTACTCGGTCTGGGTACGTGACCGGAACTGACCTTTGACCCCTGCGCGCGCTAACATTACCGGATAAAAATTGCGCGCAGTGGTCAAACGTCAGTTCCGGGCACGTGAACGGAAGCGGAAGTGACCTCACAGAGGTCATATGCATATTATTGAGGTCAACAGGTGTCCAAATGCTCTTGCAGAATACCGGATAATAATGGTGCGCATGGGTCAAAGGTCACTTCCGTTCAATATGGGTCATCAGAGATACTCAAACTTCTTATTATCAATACATCTACAATACAGTTAGTGAGGCAGGTCTAATATTCCTCCTCACTCTTTCCTGTTTGACCAGTGTTTGCTGGTATAGCCCTGTTTGACCAGTGTTTGGCGGTATAGCCCTGTTTGACCAGTGTTTGGTGGTATAGCCCTGTTTGACCAGTGTTTGGTGGTATAGCCCTGTTTGACCAGTGTTTGGTGGTATAGCCCTGTTTGACCAGTGTTTGGTAGTATAGCCCTGTTTGACCAGTGTTTGCCCGTATAGCCCTGTTTGACCAGTGTTTGATGGTATAGCCCTGTTTGACCAGTGTTTGTTGGTATATCCCTGTTTGACCAGTGCTTGGTAGTATAGCCCTGTCTGACCAGTGTTTTGTGTTACATCCCTGTCTGACCAGTGTTTGGAGGTACAGCTCTGTTTGACCAATGTTTGATGGTATGCCCGTCAAGGTCCGGTGGTGGTGGTGGTGGTGTGTTGTGTGTGGTGGTGTGTGGTGGTGGTGGTGGTGTGTGGTGATGGTGGTGGTCGTATGTGGTGGTGTGTGGTGGTGGTAGCGTGTGGTGGTGCATACACACATACACACACACACACACCCATACACACACACGCACATGCACACACACACGCAGGCACACACACGCGTACACACACGCAAGCAACCCCCACACACAGACGTATACACACAGGCGCATACACACACATACACAGACATACACACTGACGCATACACACACATACACACGTACACACACACACAACCACACACGCACACACAAAAACATACACACAGACGCACACATGCATACACACACACACAATATGACTGACTATTCACATGCAGGACATGAGAGCTTCTGGACCTGGGCCTGATAGAAGTCCGGGATGGTAGAACATTCGTGAACATCCGGGCACTTTTACATGCGGGACTTTTACATCCGGGTACATCCGCGTTCTTGTACATCCGGGGATTGTGGAACATCCGGGGACTGTAGAACATCTGGGTACTCCTATGTTGTCCTATAAGAGCCAGAATTTTTACGGCATTCATTATTTCCAGATCCACAGCCGATATGTTCTCTTGACAGTTTGCGTTGTCACACACGTGCACGCCACGAAGTACCCATGCATACATGTGCGGATTGTGATATAGTCTTTAAGCATCCAGTCAATTGAGACGTCATCGAAACACGGATCACGCTCGCCACTCTCGAGACCGGATATTTCAGTTTCTATGGGAATGCATCTGAGAATAGAAGAACCCATGGAGGTCGATTCGCCGCCGCGAATTGAAGAGCCGATGGAGAATGATCCCAGTGTTGAATGAGAGAAGTCAGAGCTTCGAGCTTCAGTATCATGGATTGCCCGAAGACATTTAGGTTACACTGAACGAAGATTAAACTTTCTGAAATGATGGCTTCTGATTGGTCGATAGGACGGTCACCTCCACTCTAACCATAAATACGGAAACACGAATGTTAGATGTACATTTCTCACAACCTGTACCAGACCCAATCAAATGGAAAAGCCAGCGAATTCAAAGGCAGACGAGCAATGGTTGAAGATTGACGAAAAGATGCCGGTTCCCGCTCGACTCCCCAAAAGAGTTACCAAAAGATACCCGCCCATAACTATGGAAATGATAGATGATTTCTTCAGTGTGGGTTACAGCTCAACCAGGGGAGAGCCCGGAGATCTCCGCTACCATCGCCAGCGATGCTTGACCTGCCTTGAAGGTGTACCCTTGGTCGGGTGTGATCTTTGCACGAGGAGAGAGGAGATTTTCCAGTGGGCGAAGTGAATTGAACATCCGGGCACTTTTACATCCGGGCACTTTTACATCCGGGTACATCCGTGTTCTTGTCGTCTTGATTGGACAATAATACATCTAACGGACAGGAACGAATATGACCGATGCAAATGGTGGTCTCTGATTGGACAACGGTCTTCTTGAACTGTAAACATACCCATCGCGGCTCCCCCAGCGTGGATATGATGTAACATTGGGGAGAATAAATGATATGAAAAAACTTCTTGTTGTTGTTCTCTCATGTCTCATCCTTGTTGTTGTTGTTGTTCTCTCTCCGGTCTGTTAAGGCGTAACGACGGACGTCACTGCATTTCGAAGAATTAGTGACAATTCCATGGAATATCTAGAAAATCAGAGCTTCTGAGCTATTTCACCAGGGCGTTGAAGCATTGAGCTTGGTGTTGGCGGGCGTTGCTACAAGATGACACCTCACAACGACGCATTCGGACCAAGGATGGTCCATCTCTACACCAAATACCTTCCTTCACTGCCCCAAAATACCCGCTTTCGCTACTACTCGTACTGATGACGTCATTGATGACGTCACAGATGCTGCGGACATGCCTCAAATCGGGATGTACACGCCGAGAGCTACAACATGACACCTCCCACGACGTCTTCGGACCAAGGATGGTCCATCTCTACACTGAATACCATCTTTCACTGCCCCAAAATGCCCACTTTCGCTACTACTCGTACTGATGACGTCACCAATGACGTCACAGATGCTGTGGACAGCCCTCAAATCGGGGTCTACACCCGAGAGCTACAAGATGACACTTCCGTAGACACATTCGGACCAAAGATGGTCCATCTCTACCCCAAATACCTTCCTTCGCTGCCCCAAAGTGCCCACTTTCGCTACTACTCGTACTGATGACGTGACCAATGACGTCACATGCTGTGGACAGCCCCCAAATCGGGGTCTACACCCCGAGAGCTACAAAATGACACCTCCCAGGACGCATTCGGACCAAGGATGGTCCATCTCTACCCCAAATACCTTCCTGTACTGCCCTAAAATGACAACTTTACTACAACCAACTGCGCATGCACAGATTAACGCGACTTGCACTTAAAAACACGCCATTCTAACTCTACCCCACACAAGCTTCACCTTGACACCTTGCACGACCCATTCGGACTCATAGCGATCCATCTCTACCTCAAGCACACCCCCACATACCCCCCAAAATGCCTGCTTTCTATACTACGGCCAGACTGCGCAAGCGCAGACTATTGAAAACGGATGAACCATTAGTCTAGTCGGATGCTCCTTCACGAGAGCTTCAAAATAAGACCTCATACGACACAATAGGATCATTAGGGGCTCACCTAGACCCCAAAACGTACACCCCGTATGGACCTATACCCCATAGCCATGCAATATAGGCCAATGGGATGTGAACTTTTCCAAAAATTTCAACGTTTCGCTTCGAGACCCTTCCCATCGTGTTCTAATTGACGACACGTGAAAAACAAGTCCAAACAACCCATATCACAATGAACGTGTGTGAATTTCCCAGGTTGGACCTATACCCCCATAGCCAGTATGGAGCTATATGGACCTACACAGGCCTCGGTGAACTTTTCCAAAAAATTCACCGTTCCGCTCCGGGGCCCATCCCATCGTGTTCTAAATGACGAGACGCGAAAAACAAGTCCAAACAACCCATACCACAATGAACGTATGTGAATTTCCCAGGTTGGACCTATACCCCCATAGCCAGTATGGAGCTTATATGGGGCTATATACAGGCCTACCCGGTACTATTCCAAACATTTCACCGTTTCGCTCCAAGACCCATTCCCATCGTGTTCTTAATGACGAGACGTGAAAAATAAGTCCAAACAACCCATACCACAATGAACGTGTGTGAATTTCCCAGGTTGGACCTATACCCCCATAGCCAGTATGGAGCTTATATGGGCCTATATACAGACCTACCCGGTACTTTTCCAAAAATTTCACCGCTTCGCTCCGGGACCCTTCCCATTGTGATTTTCTTGGCGAGACGAGAAAAACGAGACCCCACAATCCATAGTAAAGCCCACCAAAAAAATTGACCACCCCTCCCCCCATATAGCCAGTATGGAGCTATATGGGGCTATATACAGGCCTCGGTGAACTTTTTCCAAAAATTTCACCGCTTCGCTCCGGGATCCTTCCCATCGTGTTCTAAATGACGAGACGAGAAAAACGAGACTCCACAAGCCATAGTAAAGCCCACCAAAAAAAAATTGACCATCCCTTCACCCATATAGCCAGTATGGGACTATATGAGCCTATATACAGACCTACCAGGTACTTTTCCAAAAATTTCACCGTTTCGCTCCGGATCCACGTCTTACCCACCCGTCGGATGCTCCTTCACGAATGCTTCACATTGATACCCTATACGACTCTATAGGACCAATAGTGGCCCACCAAGACCCCAAAACGTCTATTTCCATACCCTTTTCCCACAATTTCCTGTTTGCGCATGCGCAGAACGTGGACAACGGCCGAGACACTAGCCCAGGTGGATGCTCCCTCACGTATGCTTCACACTGATACTTCACCCGACTCCATCGGACCATTAGTGGCCTACCTAGACCCCAAAACGTCTATTTCCATACCCTTTTCCACAATTCCCTGTCTGAGCATGCGCAGAATGTTGAACACGAACGACACACTAGTCCACGCGGATGCTCCCTCACGTATGCTTCACATTGATACCTCACTCGACTTCATCGGCCCATTAGTGGTTCGCCTAGATCCCAAAACGTCTATTTCCATACCCTTTTCCCACAATTCCCTGTCTGCGCATGCGCAGAATGCTGACAACGAACGACACACTAGACCAGGCGGATGCCCCCTCCCGTATGCTTCACAATGATATCTCACTCGACTCCATAGGACCATTAGTGGCCCACCTAGACCGCAAAACGTCTATTTCCACACCCTTTTCCCACAATTCCCTGTCTGCGCATGCGCAGAATGTCGAAAACGGCCGAGACACTAGTCCAGGCGGTTGCTCCCTCACATATGCTTCACATTGATACCTCACTCGACTCCATCGGCCCATTAGTGGCTCGCCTAGATCCCAAAACGTCTATTTCCATACGCTTTGTCTATTGCGCATGCGCAGAATGACGATATTCCTACCCCACATCCACCCAGTCGGATGCCCCCTCACATATGCTTCACATTTATACCTCACTCGACCCCATCGGTCCAATAAGGGCCCACTTAGACCCCAAAACGTCTATTTTCATGCCCTTTGTCTACCGCGCATGCGCAGAATGACGATATTCCAACCCCACACCCAGCCCATCGGATGCTCCCTCACATATGCTTCACATTGATACCTCACTCGACCAAATCGGACCATTAGAGGCCCACCTAGGCCCCAAAACGTCTATTTCCATACCCTTTGTCTACCGCGCATGCGCAGAATGACAATATTTCAACCCCACACCCAGCCCATCAGATGCGCCTTCACGAATGCTTCACTTTGATACCTCACTCGACCCAATCGGACCATGCAGCGTATTTGAAGTTTGGGGACTACTTTTTCTCCGCGGAGGCAGACCACATCACCGCCAGACATGACCGCATTACCGCGGAGGAATACATCCCCTTTTCCACAAAATTCAAGATGGCGGCCAAACTCTGGCAGAGGTCAATTTGGCGGAACTATATTGAACTTGACCTTGCCGCGTTGCATCATGGGATAGAGTGCACTCAGAGGTCAAAGGTCAATGTGACTCGAAATGCCGTCTACCTACTACTCTTAGTATCTCAGCCGCGCTTGAATTTCAGCTGTTCATGTTGAGACTGAGGTATCCACACGGCCCCTAACACCGGCTTCAGCGGAATTCGATACGCTAGCTCGGAAGCTGTGATGACAGATCAGCTCAAACAAGTAACTCGTCTGATGTTAATGCATGAACATCGATGGAGTGAACGTCTCAACATGGGGTAAACCTGGTAAATGCAAGAATACCCAGAAAAACATCCGTTTATTCGTACGACGTATGCCCGACGTCGTACGGCTTCGAGATGTGAGCGTAGAAACTGACTTACTGTAACGAAGATGGGCGTACCTGTGTCCAAGTCATTCTTCAGTAATTTTTCGAATCAGCCTTCTAATAATTACATCATCTCAGTTCATATGTATTGATCTACTAGATAGACTAGGAAGAATACTTATAGAGTGAGTGAATAAGATTTAACGTCGCTTTCAACAGTTTTACAGTCATATCAGGACGGTACCTGATTTGATTTGATTTCATTCACCAATTGTTGAATTGTTGTGATAAGAGAATGATAATATTCTAAATCCGAGAAAATATGTAGTAGGTGAAATCTATAATATATACAAAAACAAAGTGCACGGACTATAATATATTTTAGGCATGAAAATCAATCAGGTATCAATGAGAAATGATTTTAGTTTTGATTAAATACGGGGGCAACTTGTTCCATTCCCGAGATCCTGTGCTTTTAAGGGTGTAGTAAGAAAGGTTAGAATAATGGAAAGGCCGGTAAAGGTTAAGTTTTTCTGGTTCTCGTTTGGTATTGATGTATATCCGATTGTTTGATAAAGTAGGTTTGGAAATTTTTGGGGAGACGATATGAGTAATAGATAAATTTGTGGGTCATGAGTAAGCAACAATATTGCTTCAACCCGAGTAGTGGTTAGATTTGTAAATTATGAAAAAGTGGTTGGGTATGTTCATATTTATTGGATGAAGTTATGACTCGGATCGCACATCGTACATGTGGCAGAGCGGTCTCAATGCCGCCTTTCATAATGGTGCCTCATTGGAACCTCATGCCATGGACAGACATCATACACCACCAATAACATTATCCTATGTGATAGTCACGGGATGAGTAGGATAGTGATCAAGTCTGGAAGGTAGTGGGAAAATCCATGAGAAAATTCCACACGTCCTCAGCGAAGATAGCCAATTCGACTTTGATTCATTTTTTAAGCCTTTGGTAGGACTCGGACTGGCAGATTCTATACAAATGTGAACGGTAACTATTGCACTCCATCTGTTGACTATGAGTTCGAGTTGCTGGTTGCCACAGAGAGAAATTTTCAGGAGAATACAATGCACACAAGGAAAATGAGTACCGTATGTATATGGACATTTTCTAGAGCATACCAGGATAGTGGTTATATTTATGGACATCTTATTTCATCATTATCGGTCAAATATCAGGAGAGTTTGTACTGCTTATGGATATTTTCTTGTGCTTTGGATAATATCAGAAGACTGGGAATGATTATAGACATATTCTTTTTATGTAAAGCATATATGGATATGTTTATAGTCATTTTATTACACTTATCCATTTACAATGTACAGACAATTTGAACTATGCAATTTCATAAATGATACACGTAAAAAGACGAGGAAACACATCGCGTTCCTACCTAACATCATGTCGTTATACACAGTTGATGGCTTGGAGAAGCTGGAAGCTGTCGAAATCATGGCAACCTTCGCTCCATCTATATACATTTTTGCCCCGGAGTCCGATTTCCACGTACACACCGCGTGATGCCATTTATCTGTAATAAAGGAAATGGCAATGTTACAAGGATGTGGAAGTATACGGGGACCGTTCTCTACCATGGTTTCATGAAACTAGATCTACAAAAAAGCCTCCCATCTTTACTTGTCGCTCATGTAAATCTGGCAACAACACCCCCGTTTCCGTGTTCTGAGTTTTTACCAATCGCAGAGCTTACCCACGATGTTATGTGTTTGAAAACGTCAACGTCAAGGTCAAACCACAGTTGTGTGGTGAAGACAGGTTGAATTAAAGATATTATGAACAAAGAAATGTGTCATTGACTTGATCGATATATATAAATTGTATTAATGTTAATCGAAGATCGTTTCTAGAAAATAAGATATTGATCTGATGAAACAAGCTAAATATACGAGATTTACATATACCATATACCTGTCGCCCCCTCGTCGCAAAATGAGACGAGTCAGGCGCGTGACCTTGACCTGTCGAAAATTGTATTTGAACACGGAAACCCCGATTCTTGGTTTCAGATCTTAAATCAGCGACAATTGAGATGGGGTGGGGCGGGGGGCCTTTTTTTTTTACATAGATCTGCTTTTAATCAGCTTGAAAAATAAAAAAAATTTATACAAAGAGGTACAGAGGCGTAAAAGGGACATAAAATTCGGCAAAATCAAGTCGTTTGCACGATGTCCGTTTTACAGCTTCGTAAAGAGGCATGCGGTAATAAGAATACAAGTAAGTTAAAGGGGAAAGAACAAGAAAGACAGACGAAGGAAGAAACAGTTGAAAGAGGTAAAAATTGTGACTTTTAACGTTTTCGCATTTTGATCGCATTTTTCAGAGTCCCTGTGAGTGGTAACCCAATATCCTCCCTTATAAAAATGTACCATGGTGTACCATGGATTATGTCCCAAAGTACCGTGGTACACCATGGTACAGCGTGGTACAGGCATGGTACAACCTGGTACAGGTATGGTACAGCATGGTACAGGCATGGTACACCATGGTAAATCCATTGTATTAACATGGTACATGCATGGTAAATCCATGGTACAATGTCCCAAAGTACCATGGTACTTTCAGCATGGTACACCATGGTACATTTTTATAAGGTCTCTTACAAGTGGCTCTAGAGTTTCATAATGGCTCGGTGCGTGGGATCGCACTTCACCGGTGTTTTCGTTGGCTCATTGAGCCAACGAAAACACCGGCCACACTCTTACTGTAAACAACGAGACATTTGTTATGACAAAAAACACAACAAACTTGGACCAATTAAGTATGGCCCACATTTCCCCAAAGTAACCCATGCTTTTCCGAAAATGCCCTTCTCTACTAGTTCTCGAGTGGAACACTGGACATACGACGCAAATTCCTCTGTAAACGTCCTTTCAGTCCCACATGCCATTAGTCACCAATATGGGGTAGAGTTTCTTCCTAGGGATGTATATAGCCCCAAGTGCGCTCCAAAGCGTTCTTATCTGCGCTTCCAGTAATACTCTCCGAGTGCGAATAATGGACCTAAGAAACAGTTGAAAGTTGGGTTCTGAGACCAAGAACCCATTCCAAACATAGCTACGCGTTCTCTACTATATATGACTTCTCAGATGACGTCACAGTCATGTAACTTCTGGTCCATGGTCCACCATTAGGACCGACATCAACCTATTCGTCCATCCCATTCGCCCTCATCAAACGAGTAAGTTTTGCTGTTTATGTAATTATACTGCTTTAAATATATCCATGATTCCTTGCACGTAGTGTTCATTGTGGGTAGGCTCAATGTGACCCCAGTAGGGCAAGCTATAAGTCAGGTTTCAGCTTTCAATTGTTCCGGAGATGAGACAGAAAATTAGACAGGCCTGGTAGAGTTAAGTTGACATAATTATAGAAAATAACTCGACAGGGTATTAAATCTACAGCACATTTGACTCGGGACTCGTAGAGGACATGGATGAATGAGCACAATATAATGCAAGATTCTCATAGCGCTCACATGAGCAATCACAGTCAAAGCCATGCTACTGTTTTGTTTCGAAAGAAACTGGCTTGTGTAAAACGATCATGGTCGCTTTTAGTGCGAATCAAGTATTTTGATTATGGACGCCGGACATAATATTGGCGGGTTCATACTCCATGTAAGCATTACGAGACAATGAATACAATAGCCAAGTCTGGGAACAACAATATGTCTAGACTTCAGCCTTTTCAGCTGCACAAAGACTCAGACAATGGCTTCCTACATGAAGTATCTACCTATTGGCGGCGGCTGTCTTAAACATTTGACGATTGTACAGGGTTTTTTATTGCATGATTCACTGATCGTTAGCCATGGAACAAGATATATCTTGAAAGTTGAGTTCGTGGAAAGTTGTATTTCGCGGATAAATCGTACAGTATAGGACAACCACATCTGAATCAAACAGAATTAAGTCTGGAAATAAAGTAAATCTTATTCCTCATTCTTCTATCTTTAAAAACACGGTTGAAACCTTTAAGACATTGCGATATTAATTGTCGACCATGTCGATATTATGTAACTTGCGATGTTATGTCGACCTTTAATATCACAATGCGACGTTAAAGGTCGATCATGTCGACATTTTGACCATTGTGATGTTAAGAGCCGATGTGATATCAAGAACTTGTACAAGGCAGGTTATCCTACTTACCCTGGCGACTCCCGCAAAGGTGTCACATGGAGGTTTACAACACAGATAACTCGACCAGCTAAGAGGTTCGATAGGCTATATTGTAGGTTCTTCAGCACACACTCATGATGTGTATTGGTTATCGCCCCTTCTTTGCAAGTTTGCTTTGCCAGTGAATGGCAAATCCCGTTTACCTTAGTGCAACATGCTTAACACATATCTACGGACGAAATGTCTGCTCTCCTAGATTTAGCCCCAAAAACCTCCTTACCATGCATGCAGTACCCGATTTATTCCACGTATAGCCTCATGTTCTACTTCCCCGGCACAAATGGGGTCTGGACTGCATTATTCATCCAACCAGTATTTATTCATTTCCAACCAGTCCTCAAACCATCGAGGTGGAGCCCCGCCCCGCCCGATCTTACTAACGGGGCAGCAAAATGGACACACGCCTTCGTCACTCAATAATATTTGTCGCATGAGAAAAAAATACCATACCTAAAGGTGTCGCTTCACTGGGAGCAGCTAACATCCAGCGTCCGGAACGGGTGCTAAACCAACCTTGGAGTGTGTCACTTTTATAATGCAGAGATATACCAAAGGAATAGTCTGTCTGCCCACCCCCGCTTATTATAAATGTTTTTCCCGATCTGGGGATTCCCAATTTTATCCAAATCGACAAAGATATACCATTGGAACATCTCTCTAAATCTCCAAAACACGAGGCACGCTGGTTTCCCAGGTTAGCTCGTTGATTTATAGTCGCCTGTTGATTCAGTTGCAGTGCATTTCCGAACACTCCTGAAAATGTAAGGGGGAAATCATTTTACATTTTATTAAAAGTCAGTAAGTTATCTGCAATTGGATACATGCATGTGTGACCAATTTCGAAAGCCTAAATAGTATTCCTTCAGCGAAAACATCCCCAAGTATTCCACATTCGCCGCAAAAATGGTATATTCCACATAAGAGCTGGATTCAGAATGTTCGAATTCGAGAAAAAACCCCCTAGAAATTAGGAAGAATAAATATCACAATAAATGAATGCAACAGGAAGAGTTACTTCCCTTATAATATTTCAGAAAGAGTTACGCCACCTAAGTCGAGGCATCTGCTATCTGTCTCAGCAGACGTCACGACTGTTTTGTATATCGTGTTCAAACCGAGGTGGAGAGTATTTAACCCATCTGTAGATTGCCAAATGTTTGGCATTGTTAGGTTCATGGCACGAGGAAAATACTGGATAACACGGTGTCACGTGCGGTACAAGAGAGAGTGACCGACGGCCGCCGATCAGCAAAACGTAATAGTGGGGATACCGGGTCACGAGGGTAGGGTGATAGCTGTTTATGAACTATTAATGGGCCATTCCTGTTCGAGTTTCTCTCGTGTTATTCAATTGAGCGATAGCCTGTCTTCGGCCGTTCGGGGTTTAAACAGCTAAATATTCTCATAAATTCGTCATATACTCCTTTCAAATGCTATCGTGAAATAGGCCGCATCTCCAGGATAGATCACCCCCGTGTGGTTTTATTGTCTGTCTCTTGGATTGTTGAACAACACAAGGTATTGTGAGCTCGATATGATATACTGATCCTTGATGGAAGAGATTCTGGGTCAAATAGATGGGTCAATGATGCGCGGCATTTTTAATTATCTTTTATTAATAATTCTTCTCGTTTTACAACGCCTATCAAATCATCCTATGTGGGGGTCGAATTTATGGCTCGTCGATGTCGTGGGGGATGCCGGGGACAAAGTGCAAGTAGTGAAGGGATGTGTTTCATCGGCAGTCTGCCACAACGGATTCCTGTATCATTCGGTTTTATAGTGGCGTATTTCAAATATTTTACCACCCATGAAGTTTTCCCACAACCTGTAGGGTCACAAATCATCATGATGAACGGGTGCTGTGGTACTCTTGGCTGAGTCATGGTTTTCGGCGGAGGCTTGTCTCTCGTTTGTGTTTACATTGCAGGTCACGGAAATACTTTTGTGGACGATGGTTGAATAGTGAATGTCACTTCTGACGCCTATACACTGACGAGGGTAAAGTGAAGAGAGAAAGTTTTCTTACAGATGCCGCATATATTCGACATGTTGACGTTTCATTGTCGATTTCGGTTTGATTCTGAAAAACACGTTCTGTTCAGTCCCTGTTCTTCCGACAGCGTTAAAATCAGTGTTTATGTCGATGTTCCTTTCAATGAATATTCCCTTGAGTTCATACTCCACTTCCATAAACATTTTTATTTATTTATTTTAGTCTGAACAGAACAACGTGTAAAACGGCAGCAAAGTTAAGCAAGTATTGGCAGTTTTATGTAATATCCCGTTACGCTTTGTTTCGATGAAAGCGATTCTGGGTCACAAGATGCCTGGCCGATTGGTGATGCGAGTGTGAAATGAATATTGTAATACCCTCTGTCTATATCCGTAGATTTGATTGGTCACCGACAAATATATCCAACCGTAAAATATGCATCAAAGTCCACAATTTTCTCCAGTCTTTCATATTGTTTGTATCCCTACGCGACCCGTTTCTTTGTCTGCTACGAACGAACGAGTGATCTTGAAAGAGTGCATTACATCGATTTCAATTATGCGCTTTTAAAACTAATATTGTTTTAATTTGGAGCAATATTCAAGGTGGCTAAACTTGACGACGTCTTGTGACTAAAAAGCAACCATATGACTCTACAGGAAAGCTTCCCTCGGCACCTCACATTCCGGCCGAGAATACGGTGGATCCTCGGACGTAGCCTTAGTATCTCAGCTTTAAACTTGAATGAATTATTTTTGTGTCCTATGCCGATTAGCTTGCTGTGAACAGAACTTTTGCGCGGAAAGTGGGCCATTTAACATTCATTGACATTGACACAGTTACCAGCATGCTTTTGGCTATGATGACGTAAATGGATGTCTGCTATTCGACACGCACACACTATTCAACACGTTATCATTTTGTTGGCGAAATAGAATCTCGGTAATCCTGAAAAAGACTATGTGGTATGCATGGTATGGGTTGGGCAGAATTAGTAACGAGTACAGCACAGATCATATTATGGCTTGAATGTCTCTCACCAAATTCGAAAGAAATCAAATGAAAGTGTCCCTATTCACACATGGTGTTATTTGTTGTAAACGCTTCTGAAAATCACAAACTGACCTGGAATATCGGTTGTGAAAGGGGATCCTTCCAAAGTAGCGTTAATCTCTCTACCCAGCAGTTGGTTGTTTATTATTGTATCCATAGGAAACAACAACTCCGACTCCAAAGACTGTGGTAAAGTGACATAACTTTGACCAGCTGTAATTTAATGAGAATTAACTACTTGTATACAGTACAAAATACATAAATTAAACCGGAACAGAATATACATGTATGATATAGATAGATATTCATAGTCTCTTGCGTCTGATGCCCAAAACTAGCACAGAACATTTCACAGAATTTTAAAGTCGCCATTGTATGTTATTTCAACCGGAGAATCATCGATATTTAACAGGTGATCGGTGTGATATCGCTCCAGCTTAAACACATTTAGTCCAGTATACGAAACTTTTAAGTCGCGCTGTCTTCGGAAACTGGGGCCTTATTCACGAAGCGCTCTTAAGGCCTAAGAGACACTTAAGCCGCACGTAGAGTCAACTTTGCGAAAGTGGTGGTATTCACGAACGGCTCTTAAATTAACAGAACACGTAATATCCTCTTAAATCGTATCTTATGTTACGGGAGCTCTAGAGCTCCCTTAAACCTCTCTTAGCGGTAAGAGGGGATGACATAGTTAGACGGGTTTCGAAATGGCGTTTCTGCTACTGCAAGGGATGTTGAACGGCCGAAATTTCGGTCGTGAAAGGGTCTTTAGGGATAGGACAAACCCTTTAGATATATATAGAGATTCTGAATTAATCCAGCGGTATAGAATTCCACGAAATTTGATTATGGAAGCCATCGATCTGATTAATGGTGAAATAACACACCCCACCAGAAGATCCCAGGCAATACCAGCTAGTGTTCAAGTACTGTGTACGCTGCGCTATTATGCAACGGGCAATTTCCAACTCGCGAATGCTGACCTTTTTGGTATCAGCCAACCCCATGTGTCGCGAATAGTCGCAAGTGTGTCGAGTGCCTTGTGCAGGCATGCCACCGACATCATTCGCTTTCCACGAAGAGCTGAAGTACAACAGAAGATGAAGGAAGGTTTCCACGAGCATGCTGCTATGCCCAATGTCTTGGGTTGTGTTGTCTTGTCGACATGCCGTTTTGTCGTGTTGTCGTACAGCTGTGTTGTCGTGTCTTGTCACAATGATGTCGCAATGGGGTATTGCCGTGTTACATTCCAACAAATATGCTCAGATATATCCATGCGCCTGATCTTTGAAAGAAGCTTGTCAACACGACGACATGGAAAAGGGCTACACAATAACACGGCAAGTGCACACCGGCGTGGAATCATAGTGACCCGGAAATTCGATAGTATGGCAGCAAGACAACACAAATTAATTCCGACATGACGACATGACGACATGACAATACAAACGCACGACAATGCGATATGAAGGCATGTCGACATGACATCTCACCACCACGGAAGCACAACACGACAGTAGTAAAGGCGTCCTGATGGAGGTGGACCAATGAGAATTGAGAACGAAAGTAGGTCAAGTATGACGCGTTTGACGTCATCGTATGACTTCACTGGGTCGAGGTCACGGGAAAGTAGGTCGATTATGTAAGAAACCGGTTTAAATTATGTAATAATGTTTCGTAAGTAGGTCGATAACGTAAGAAACCGGTTTAAATTATGTAATAATGTTACGTAATTAGGTCATGGTCGCTCGTAAGTAGATCGATTATGTAAGAAATTAGGTCATGGTCGCTCGTAAGTAGATCGATTATGTAAGAAACCGGTTTAAACTAGTTGTGGCTAATAAAATATATGAAAACTTGTGAACGTGTTGATCTCTTTCTTTTTATCAGATATCGAAGGGCGTTGAAACGGGCGCTTTTGCGGGATAATAAAATATATGAAAACTAGTGAATATACTGATCTCTCTCTTTCTCTCAGATATCGAAGGGCGTCGAAACGGCCGCTTGCGGACGTTGCGGGCGCTTTTGCGGGCGTTGCGGGCGTTGTGGGCGCTTTTGCGGGCGCTAGCGGGCGTTGCGGGCGCTTTTGCGGGCGTTGCGGGCGTTTTTGCGGGCGCTTGCGGGCGTTGCGGGCGCTTTTGCGGGATAATAAAATATATGAAAACTTGTGAATATGCTGATCTCTCTCTTTCTCTCAGATATCGAAGGGCGTTGAAACGGGCGCTTGCGGGCGTTGCGGGCGTTGCGGGCGTTTTTGTGGGCGCTTGCGCGCGCTTTTGCGGGCGCTTGCGGGCGTTGCGGGCGCTTTTGCGGGATAATAAAATATATGAAAACTTGTGAATATGCTGATCTCTCCCTTTCTCTCAGATATCGAAGGGCGTTGAAACGGGCGCTTGCGGGCGTTGCGGGCGCTTTTACGGGCGTTGCGGGCTCTTTTGCGGGCGCTTGCGGGCGCAAACGCCCGCTACTACCGGACGTTGGTGGAGATGAGGGATGCTAGCGCCTTACGTGAAGGGAGAGAGATATGTCAAAGCATTACACCGTGAAGACTTATTAACCAATCGGATAGGACCCATCCATGCACAGCGTGAGTTCCTATCGGTGTATAGATGGCGCTGCGACAATCATTCATAAATACAACACTATTAGAAAGACTAACTCACTTCATTTTTGTCGCTCAGTTCAACATGTCTTATTCTTGCTCAGAGTGTCACCGATCGTTCACCAGGTACCACGATATGATCAGACATAGGAAGAATATTCATGGGTATGAAGACACCGACGAGGTCTCTGATGTAGACAGTGAGAGTCTACACGATGATACGGATACTGTGAGCTCATCATCTGGCGATGACAGCGCTGAAAACTCATGCTCTGATGCGGACAGCACTAGCTCATCCGAGGAAAGCCAAAGTTTGGGTGATTCAGACACGGACGAAGGGGAGCCGTCATTTTGGGGTCGCATTGTGGACAAGGCTATTGACGCACACGCCGCTGCTATCCAGGCAGATGGACAGGATGAAGAGACTTTACAGAAGGCCTATATCAACATGCAACCACGAATCATAAAATCTGCAATGGCGCTGTATGAAAACTATACCTTGATTCCTCTTGAAATGAAAAGTGATCGTAACCACAGGGTCATCATGAAAACAAAGAGCTACTTAGAAGAGGATATGGATTTACCTCCAAGAGAGGCCCTAAAAAACGCCATCAAGATGCGGAAACAGCTCTTCAAGGACATGTTGCCCACGGACTTTCCCGGATTGGTAGATAGCGAGTCTGATTAGGACTTGGTACATCGAATAATAATGATCAGAAAACTGACGGTGATTTAAGAAGCTCACTGTCGAATGCTGAAATAAAGAAATAAAGCGAAAAGATGATGATGATGACCGAAGATGAACTTAAAGAATTCACGAACACTGGCAAGAGCGTGATTAAAACCGTTATCACTCCAACGTTATGAATTGTAAACATACCCATAGCGGCCCCAGCTTGGGTACGGCATAACATTGGGGATAATAAAATATATGAAAACTTGTGAACGTGTTGATCTCTCTCTTTTTCTCAGATATCGAAGGGCGTTGAAACGGGCGCTTGCGGGCGTTGCGGGCGCTTTTGCGGGCGTTGCGGGCGCTTTTGCGGGCGCTTGCGGGCGCTTTTGCGGACGCTACGCTTCGTCGGAACACGATACAAATAATCATCATATCGTGAGCGATCATTCCCAATGCTCACCGTGTGTGTTTACTGTATTGTATTGTAAAACAATGCTAGAGTGTTGGTGACTTGTAAAACAATGCTAGTGTGTTGGTGATTTGCACAATAGTGTAAGTTGTCGGGGTAAATAACACGTTCGATTGAGAGGCCATAATTTTAGCGACGCCAATACGGTAAAAATTTATCTTTGTTTTTGTCAAATTATGTTATACGTGTTTATCGAATTTCTTGAAATAATTGCGATAGAAAGAGTGTTAAACGTTTCTTTTATTCTCGCAGTAACTCGGCCAGAGAGACAGATGCATAGCTAACAGTTGGCCTATTTTAATACACGACAACATAGTTTAATTTTCTCCCGTGTGCAGAGACAATGCTAGGGGCACCGAATAAAGGTCTTTTGAATGGTATTGATGTCAATAGCGACGCATAATACATCCCTATTTGAACTTAATGGACCGTTGCGCACAGAGAATGACAATAGATGTGCGGTCGGCTGTGACAATACGAGGTACATAATTTAACACGCACGGTCATTTAACTATACACGCATCCGTGGGTATGACCAACCTTACAGTATTTAACAGAAATTCTCCCATATATATATATTTAAGGCCTAACAAATAATAAACCTAGATTATTGAACTATTTTAGACTAAGAAAATTCAAGAAAGAAAGAAATTCGTTTCAGTGTACACCGGCACGTATCAAAGGGGGACCGTTTGCGAAAGTGCAATGGACCGGTGCGCACAGAGAAGGACAATAGATGTGCGTTCGGCTGTGACATTCCGAGGTACATAATTTAATTCGCACGGTCAGTTAGCTATACATGTATTATAAGGGGTTGAATAAACTATACCGGCGGTATGTACAACCGTACAGTATTTAACAGAAATTCGCCCATATATATTTAAGGCCTAACAATTAATAAACCTCGATTATCGAACTATTTTAGACTATGAAAATTCAAGAAAGAAATTTAAAGAATATCATTTTCGTGCACACCGGCGCGTATCAAAGGGGGACCGTTTGCGAAAGTGCAATGGACCGGTGCGCCCAGAGAAGGACAATAGATGTGCGTTCGGCTGTGACATTCCGAGGTACATAATTTAACTCGCACGGTCAGTTAGCTATACACGGCATTTGCTCTAATACATTGTGTTGTGTCAGTCTATAATATATGAAAGACATTCTCTCAACATACGCTATGATACGCTTGTGCTCAAAGGAATGATTGATAATGCGAACTTACCTTCATCAAATGTTTTCTCGTCATCCATTGTATACCGAGACATGTGATCGACCAAATACGTAAAAACGCACCTTCGTGCGCCAGAGGCATGTGACCACTGAACTAGAAAACTCTCTCCTTTTAGCCGTCAAAGGGTCACGTGATGTTTTTATTGTTAGCTAACAAAGGGGCTGCTAACAAAGGGGCTGACACCATACCTCCCTATTTAAACCGGTTTCTTACATAATCGATCTACTTACGAGCGACCATGACCTAATTACGTAACATTATTACATAATTTAAACCGGTTTCTTACGTAATCGACCTACTTACGAAACATTATTACATAATTTAAACCGGTTTCTTACATAATCGACCTACTTTCCCGTGACCTCGACCCAGTGAAGTCATACGATGACGTCAAACGCGTCATACTTGATCTACTTTCGTTCTCAATTCTGATTGGTCCACCTCCATCAGGACACCTTTACTACTCACGACAACACTTAATGGCGGATATTGGCCACCATACCAAATTCTTCCCACAATCACAAAAGAATAAAGAAAATAGAACGCAAACCAATTTTCATGCGTGACCTGAGTCTTTCTTACACAAAGGACATGGTGAAGTGGTTTGATAACATTTTTAGTGGTACGAATTACAAGCGTCTAGTCCGTCATTCATAATCCAGCCGTCGTCCATTACAGAATATCCGCGTCCATAATCCAAAGGCCTATTCCATATTCCATATTACACTATTAGGCTGTTCTCGGGTTCCATGATAGGAATATATTAACTTATTTACCCACCACCGTCAGATTTAAAGAGGCCCGTAACTTTAAGTGGTTCGTAATGTTAAGAGGCATTTAAGTGTGGTTTTGTGAATACCACTTAGTGCACACGTAACATTCTCGTAAATGGCTCTTAACGTCCCCGCAAATGACTAAGAGGCCCGTTACTTGAGTGACGTTCGTGAATAAGGCTCCAGGTCTGTTCGAAGCCGTTTTTTTTAGTCCAATACGGGAATGATTTGTGTTTGGCAAGTAGTTGCATGCAAAGGGAGATAACCTTGTATGGAAAATGATTGATTACAGAACTCCAAACCTATTTAGTCTGTTGATGGTGCCAGCTCAATGAGGACCGGTGTGACGGATAAGAATGTCCTGGTGTTTAGTGTCCCTTTTCATATCCTTTTCTATTGCAACTAAGGACGGACATTTGTCCCCAATGTGGAGAAAAATGTCCTAGCTGGGTTAGAAGATAGGGGCTGGACACTCGTAGCCACCGGACATTCTTAATCTCCACACCGGCAATAATTTGTCAAAATAGACTGCCTAGAAATCTGAGAAGACTTCACAGATCAACTATGAAATAAAGAAATGGATGAAGGGCTTGTACCCCACATGAGGAAACTTTGTTGAACAATTCTTTAGTACCATATCTCTTCTGTTTTAAGATGACAATATTTTGGTACATACATGTTTGCTTATTGCCCTACCTGGCCTGACACAGTTAGCACTCCGTGTCCTTGTAGCTTATCAAATTGGGGTCGTTTTGAGCCTATTTGGATAACTCCCTGAACAGAGGATCATGGTGTAAATCAAAATGGCGGCCATGTGGGGTACCAAACAGTTATGTTTTCATTGGGTGGAGGCCAAAATGCCGCGGTTCTCCTCATCCGTGGCCTGGAAACCCTGTCCTGGTATATTTAAGTTAACTTTAGCCTTCAAAATCCTATTATGAGTGGAGTCCTTTTCAATCTGGTTATTCACCTTTACGTGACACAACCAGTGCTGGGGTGGGGGCACCGCTATCTGTTCATTACTGGGGGTGAGGGCACCGCTATCTGTTCATTACTGGGGGTGGGGGCACCGCTATCTGTTCATTACTGGAGGGTAGGGGCACCGCTATGTTTTCATTACTGGGGGTGGGGGCACGCCATTCGTTCATTACTGGGGTGGGGGCACCGCCATTGTTCATGACTGGCTGTTTTCATTACTGGGGGTAGGGCACCGCTATCTGTTCATTACTGGGGTGGGGGCACCGCTATCTGTTCATTACTGGGGTGGGGGCAGCCGTTCTATCTGTTCATTACTGGAGGTGGGGGCACCGCTATCTGTCATTGCTGGGGCACCGCTATCTGTTCATTACTGGGGGTGGGGCACCGCCATTCGTTCATTGGGGGAACCGCTATCTGTTCATTACTGGGGGTGAGGGCACCGCTATCTGTTCATTACTGGGGGTGGGGGCACCGCTATCTGTTCATCACTGGGGGGTGGGGGCACCGCTATCTGTTCATTACTGGGGGTGGAGGCACCGCTATCTGTTCATTACTGCTGGTGGGGGCACCGCTATCTGTTCATTAGGGGGGGTGAGGGCACCGCTATCTGTTCATTACTGAGGGTGGGGCACCGCTATCTGTTCATAACTGGGTGTGGGGGCACCACTATCTGTTCATTACTGGGGAGGCACCGCTATCTGTTCATTACTGGGTGTGGGGGCACCACTATCTGTTCATTACTGGGGGTGGGGCACCGCTATCTGTTCATTACTGGGGGTGGGGGTACTGCTATCTGTTTATCTTCAAATCTATTACATGATTTCTCCAGTTTTATGAAGTGAGCCGTTCATTTCTTGAAAAGTATTCATCCTGGAGATTCGAAATTTCGTAAAAATAGGTAAAGAAAATAGTTTTCCAAGTGATGTTTTGGTGCTGAGATATTAATGTTTAGAGTGTGGCCTTCGCATTTTATTTGTTCAATTGAAAAAGCATAAAATCCCACAGATATAGATCGCGTCCCAATTCTTAAAACAATGAGTTACCGTACATATATTTTATTGAAGTGTTGTTCTACTCGGCAAAGTTATAAATTGAATGGAAAATTTGAAAGGCTCATTTTATGAAAAGACAATATTTAAATTGGAATAACTTTATACCTATCCCAGAGATATAAGCTTTACTTAACCCTATCTGGCCTGGGCTTCTTGGGACCTGTCCTGACCTTGGCGGGGAGGTGGGGCGAAATGGCCCCCCCAATTATTTTTCTTACCCCATTATCAAGGGGGCTGAAACTTACTACACTATACCCTTGGGTCAAGCTCTACCAGAAAATGTAAAAAAAGCCAAGATGATTGACTTGATGGCATTTTTTGGTCGATTTTTCGGTCGGATTTTCCGTTGATTTGATGACGTCACAGTTACGGTCGGATTTTCCGATTTTTTATTTATGCAATTTCTCCACAAAAACTGCATGACAAATTAGTAAATATTAATGTAATGTGAAATAAAATAGTTTTTGCCCACTTTTCATCGCGGAGAAGCAGAAATTATGAAGAAATATGACAAAAACATCACTTTTCTGGTACCCCACGTGGTCGCCATCTTGAATTTACCCATGATCCTCTGCTCGGGCGGTTATGCAAATAGTCTCAAAATGACCCCAATATGATAAACTATGAAGTCAAGGAGTTTCAGCTCTCCATTTTTTTGTCGTTCCGGAGATAGCGCAGAAAGTTTGGTAGGGGGGGGGGCATTTCGCTCTCTCCCCCCCCCCCCAACTCCCAGGCCAGGTTGGGTTAACCCCTTATTTAAGTTTTTTTCTTCTTTTACAAATTTCATGAGGGTAATCCAGCTTTGTTAGATGTCAAGGAAATCCTATTTATTGAAAACAATGCGCCCCCACGCAATGGTAGCCATAGGTCTAAAGCCTATACATTGTCTCTGAATCAGCTAGTATTATTATGTAGGTATTATTTCATCTTACACGAAGGGCTTACTAGCTATTACTGACAATTGTGTCATTAACAGTTGTCAAGTTGTCAGCTAATGATGTAGAAGGTCAAGAAGGCTATTTGTTTGTTGTTTTTTCTTTCTTTATTTTTCTTACGCCACTTCGCCACATCAAAAGACAACAACGTCCGCTCACGTGGGATGCAAGCCCTTGAATAAGGATTATAAAATATACATACCTGCGACAGTGAATAGTAGAGTAAACGAGATAAACATACTGGATCCTATCTGTTCCCTAAACGCAGGTCTGTTGTCTGTTTTACAGCCGGCGTCCCTGGAATAAGTATACATAGGTAATTTTCCAATGCACTACATTATCAAGGTATAATAAGTGCTGAATTACATAATATTCTTCAAAATCACATCCATATTTTGTACAGTGAGAAAAAGAAAGTAACCGAATCTCACGGGTCACAGTGCCAATACGGACGATTTTATTTTCGTATACTTTCCAGCATAATGAACCTTTTGGGATGAAACTTAATAAATGGTATTGAGACCCGTTCAGCACCAAATAATAGCGTTGGTCAACATCAATAAATCGCGTTGAGTGAGTGAATGAGTGAATATGATTTAACGTCGCTTTCAACACTATTTCAGTCATATCACGTTATTGAATTTCTAAGTAATATTAATTCGGGGAATATTCTTAAAATTTTAAGGAATTTTTTTTCAGTGCATTTCTCTGACTGCGTTCATATAATTAATCGTACGCATAAACAATGGCGAAACACAGCAATCAATAATTCATACCTCTTTATGATGTACGAAGTTTACTGCTGTTATTATTGTTGATTCGCAAGAAGAGCTTTTGGAGTTCAAGAACTGAATCCCTCGGACTGTGTATGAGCATTGACCGTGTTGGGCCTGGCTGCACCAGATGAAATTATGCCAGTAGATTGAATTTATTTAATTGTGGAAGAGCTCACACAAATATATGTGCAGTGGAGAAATTGCAGCTTTTGATTGCTCACAAATAGGACAGTTTCTTTTTATGCATGGTTCTGTATTAATGCGATTGTATTGTTTTCAATGGAGTGAGTGGAAGTGAATTACCTTCTAGTCCTTTATATTAGTAGATAAATCTTGTATACATACCGATGACGAGGAGCACCATTCAATTCTTGTTCCTCTTGAGGGAAGCGTTACTGCAAAACCCGGTCGTTGTTATTGTCTGGATATGAACCATTCCTCGACAAGCAGAACTGAGAAGATCTCTTACCTAAATATTCCGGCTGGTAACGATGAAATGGCAATTTGACAGGGAAGCTCCAAGTGTCATATCGTCTGCTGACGTCAAAATGACCTCCTTATGGAAAACTGGATATTGTCATGTATTATTCGGCAGTTTGAATGTTCTTGCCGATCGGACGATGATCCGATGCAAAGGTTGGATTACAACTTTCCGCCATGTGGGGGGGGTGGCAAATTGTAATTCTCCACGTGGAAACGGAGTTGAGAATAAAGTAAATCCATGGCGCAGTTGGAGAAAACATTTTGCTTCCGAACGTCAGGCAGCCTTTATGGGATTTTGTGAATGGGCCTCTGTTGAATCTTTTACCACACATCCTCGCATTGCAACCTTACTGAAGCAACCCCGGAGGCGAGCACCGTTACATAATTTAGGGAGTCTGTTTATCAACTATTCGTCCATTTGTTGTCAGTGCATTTGATGACTTATTGATCTTTTACGCTAATAAATTAGTATTCCAACTATATGTAGGTTGATATACCATGATGTATATGCTGGAATATACGGGTGCTCAACATATTTATCCTATCTGTCTGTTATTTATTTTATTTATTTATTTATTATTATTATTTTATTTTTTTTGCCTAATTTGAGGCATTCTTGATACAGGGGTACATATTTGTCTGCAATGAATACTCTATGCAAATTAGGACTGAACACTTCGATATATATGCAAAAGAAAGTATCTCGCTTGTTTTGTATCAAAAAATATGTCAGGTTTACCATATCAAATGTCTGAGTGAATCTATAGCCCGAGCTTTCTATGACCCTTTAGCCACACGACGGATAATTTCTGACAGATTGCCAGTCTGTCAGAAATTATCCGTCGTCTGGCTGCAGGTCATAAGAAGTTCGGACTAGAATGAATCGTGCTGGAGGAAAACCTCGGAACTCGAGAAAAAATGGTTGTCATTCGTAAAATAAATCTTCATCACTGCTCATTACAGAATATTGCAGAATGATGGAAATGGCTATGACAGCACACAAACAAGGTTTGACATGGATGAGATGTACATGTAGTATTCTCTCGTTCAGTCCTGCTTGAGGCTGTTAAAAACATTGACTATTTCAAACAACGTCGGGAATTCCGAGAACTTATCTACGATCGTCGTCAGTTACCTCCATAAATGAAGGTTGAAACGTTTGCCATGCTTTCGCAAACCCTCTCTATAGTTTATTACATGAGCCAAGTCACAAGGGAAACACCATACCTGCCCTTTATTGTATGCGGACAACACTAGGCCTATACACCAGGCCCTTCATGTGCAATGTATGATGGCCGAGAAGGGACATCGCTGCATTGTGTTATGAATCTGGACCGACACACGAAGGCAGGATGCGAAGTCAGGATGCGAAGGACGAAGACAGGATGCGAAGCGCGAAGGCAGGATGCGAAGTGCGAAGCCAGGATGCGAAGCGCGAAGTCAGGATGCGAAGGTAGGATACGAAGCGTGAAGTCAGGTGCGATTTAGGTTTGCATTTTGTTAACGTTAATTGCTTTGTTTTGTACTTGATCTGTCGTACCAAGATTATCTCTTGTAATATATACAAAGAATTTGAAACGTTAGAACTGGAGACAACAAGAAGGAATATACAGCTAAATTAAATGTTGAGTTTTCAGTTTATTATTTTTCTGATCGATTTGTAATTTGTTCATTAGGAACTGCCTAAATAGGGTTAACAAATCTCCATTTATTCCAATCAGCATATAATAAAGAACATGGTTATAACTGATGTTAAAGACTGTGTCAGCCAGGCAAAGAAGTAGTTACGGTAACACGCGAAAAACTCCACGTGTCACGTTAGTAAAGCTAAACATTTGTCTCTTTGATTCTGCACAAAAAGCTGTGTTTTGTACAGAAAGGAACCCGAGTTTGATATTGTTAATGTTCACAGTTAAAAGTCACGTAAAACAGCGTCGATTGACTTTTGAAATTGGGCTGTCGTCTGTTGTTGGCTTTTTCTGATACATATTACCATTAACAATATATTCGTTATTTTGGGATAACACTATCTTAGAATAGCACGAATTCTAGTGCTGAAAATTTGGTCTCCCGTGCCGGATTCGAACCAGCGACCCCAGAGTCAGGCACCTAATCGCCAGCACTGTATGTCGGCAATCTAAACCACTCGGCCAACGGGCCTCCCACAAAAATAGGAGGTAGCAGACCGGTAGACTTGAAAGCGAACATACAGCGAACGAACATATATTACCATTGATTATTTTGTGCATATCTGAAATATGACACCTTGAACCAAAATAATATTTCTAGGTAATATCACGACAAATACCTTGACCTTGAAAATAATAGATTCGTTTTGGTTCAAAGTTTCATTCTTTGGAATATTAAAAACTCCATGCTAAAATGTACACGAAAAAGCCAAAAAACCGACGAAACTAAGCTCTACTTTAAATGTCAATCGCTGCTGTTCTACGACACTTTTGACTCTGAGCGTTAACAATATCAAGCATGTTGTCTTCACGAAACACAGCTTTTGTCCACAATTGACAAAATTAATGTTTTGCCATATCAACGTAAAACTTGAGCAAGTTTCACGAATGTTACCTTAACTACTCTTTTAAGAATCTACGAAAGTTAAAAAATAGCGGAAGGTTATATATTACTTATCAAATGTTGAAACTCCAAAAAATATGTTGAAAAGTAGAAATGTATGATAGAAAACAAGATGTTTTCCTTTCCAGTTTGAAAATGATGAAGTGTGCATATTAATCAAGATAATCTCTAACCTATACTGTGACTGACTGGATTAACACATACAGCGTAACTGGATCCATTCACAACAGCACGAGGAGATTATCCACGCAACCACTGAACTGGATTATTACTGTCAGTCTGTAGAGCAATCATGAGATCCTTTGTTTCAAGGTATGTGATTGGCTGATTCTATTGTTTTGTCCTAATGACATTTTACTTTTATCGTTTAACTGTCAATTTCGTTACAATATCAACCATCAATTCCAAAGGATGAGATGATCTACTCTTCATTTTGACAGCTATGAGGGACGAAATAAAACATTCTCAATTTTAAGGTTGTCAGTATTCCCTCTGTATCTGTCTGAGTTTCATATCTCGTCTTAAGGCGGAGTGTATTCTGATCAACCACGCAAGACGAAAATGATATCGCATGTTCAAGGAGGGAAAGTGTATGAAAACGTTACTGAACAGGTAAGTGGAATTGAATCAATAAATTCAATAATTGACCCGATATTAAGCGTTTTCATACACAAACACGTGGTACGGTATATTTTAAGTTACGGTACATATATGGTGTGTTTTGATAACCAGATTACACAATTAGACCTGTTCACTGTTTCTCATCGGCCAAACCCCTCGATAATATGTGAACATCATGCTGATAATATGAAAATCTAAACGCCATTATTTTTACCGTTCTAGACAGAAGACGCACAGATCAATTCCTGTGAACAGAAGAGATTTCCAGACTTCCACAGTATGGAAACAATGTTATCATCAAACACATCGAGTGTAGAGAGAAAACTTGAGAATAAGACACATTCACATTACCCACTTCCAACACGGTACCCGTGCAGTTACCCGGCACAGTCACCATACCAGGCACACTACCCGTTCCAGCCGTTGTACTCTTTCCCGGGACAGTATACATACCAGAAACAAAGTCGTTATTGCAATCAATTAACAGTCTATCATAGTCCAGCTGGTCACCAGACGACAAAGAAAACCACCGGTGAAATTATTAAAGGTACGTCATACTGAAAAAAGTAGATATAGAGCTGAAGAAATATCCGTTAAAATATTGTAAAAATGTTGGTAGCTCGTGCCACAACATTCCCCATACTTATCTTTATGCAAAAATATCCACTGAACCATGTCGCTATAAACCTCCAGTGTTAAATGATTCCACGTTCGTTAGTTACCTAAATAAATTTTCTGATATAAATATAATCAGCTATCTTTTGAATTACAGATCAGATTGATGCGAATCAATTCAATGACGTATGTAGTGTCTATCCATCTCCGGAAATCAACAATATTGGCTCCACCTACAATCTGAGCCCTGTTTCACTTGGTAACAACACCAGTGGTTACCAGTCATCCAATGGTAGCACTCGTGATTCCTCCTATATATCAACGCCAAGAGAATCTCCTGTATCAATAGACAGCGCTTATTCGCAGGAATCAACCAACAGTGCTAGTGTCTCACCTTACCAGAATCCAACTTGTGGTTCATCTTGTGACAGGACGTCTCTCCCCTCCCAGTCACCTCTGAGCTTCACCCCGACCAATTCCACGTCACCAACGCCCGAATGCTCAGTACCGATAAAGAAGAAGAAGTCCCGTACAAACTACACAGCGGACCAGTTGACATCTCTGGAAGCCGTTTTCAATGAGAACGCCTACCCGGACTGTGACAAGACGGAGGAACTATCTTTGCAGTTGGGAGTTGCCGAGCAAAGAATTAAGGTGAGCAAACTTTTTGTCTTAATTTATTGGACTTGTTTTATCAAAGTTGATTAGATCAATTTTCCTCCATAATGTCTTGTTTACTATTATGATGCAACCACCTGAAACTATATAATTAAAGAAACTTTGTCTTTTTCTTCAGGTCTGGTTTCAGAACAAGAGAGCCCGATGGAGGAGGAAGAACGCCACATCCCCAGTGTACAACCCCAACATGTCCGTCAATCCCTACACGACACCAGTAGCCTATGGCGACCATAGTGCTCTCAGCGGAATATATCCTGCTTTTCCTACACCGACGACAACCAGTCAAGTGACATGTGCTAGACCATCTAAAACTATCCATCATCAGTCTCTTCCCATGATGCAACAATCATCTCCTATGGCGGCGTCCCTTCCGGTCTTGCCTTATTACAGACAACCCACACCTTCTCTTATGTATCCATACCTGTAACTTGCGCTCCAATAATATAGTGCTAATTATGTATCAACGTTATCGCAAGTTGACATACCGGTACGGTCAGTGTATTACCCTAGTACATACACATGAATGCTAAGGGTAAACATTTAGAGAGTAGAACTATTTATACAGTTACTGAATTGGATCTCAGTTTAACTTAACGTGCTGGTCTTTATATGTAAGATATTATTTTTTCGTATAATTTATTGTCCAATAAATAGAAATGCATCTATGAATCTTTTTTAAATCGATTTGTTTATTAGTAACATTTATTCCACCAATGTATGATGCCACTATGCTGCCGGAACTTCATTATAGATCACATTCTGGTTTCTCTTCATTATGTTGACACTGAAAGCAGTTATTGGAATAAGATCACAGGGACCTCGGACAAGAGATTTAGGGTAGGGTGAATCTTCCTTTCGTCTTTTCTTACAGTTGAATTTGAATTTGTATATATATTCAACTCATTGACCATCTACAGGTTCCTGTTGCTTGAATACACTTTCTTGAGAAGCAACAGGAACTTGATAATGGCGACCATTTGGGGTACTAGAAAAGTAATGTTTACGTCATTTTTCTTCAAAATTGCTAGTTTATTTGACAACTGACCATTATTTACTAATTTATCAAGCAGTAAATCGACTGCGCTGACAAAACTATATTCGCTAATATTCGCCGTCAAATGACCTACCATCCCAGGTAGCCTGAATTTTCCGTTCAAATTCTAAAATATTCAGCATACATTCGCCCCCATCTTTCGAGCTACGGCTGCCAGAAATTAGATCATTCCCCCGAAACAATCAAAGCGAATATGGAAGATGGACAATCAAACTGTCTCCGAGTTTTTCTCTATTAAAATTTTAAAAAGTTGTTTGGATATTTTTTAGAGTTAAATATTATAGAAACATTTTTAAATATATCACAAACCATTTCTCGCCCAGTCAGGTATAGACTAATGACCAATAAAATCTCACCGGATCATAATTTTAGGCCCCAAAAAATCAATGGTGGTTTTTGACCTTAATACTTATGCTCAACTCTCTTTGTTACCCTGCGTATTCATATCGTCATGTATGTGCATCTTGACTGATAGAGGCGCTTTGAACATCTAAATACCCAGAACAAAATGTTATCAACTTTGTAGACGGCTTATTAGATATTGTTTATTTCAGCCTCAAATTCACCTGTCCATCTATTAACCACTCGGCGTTAGTGTGAGGAATCCACATGAACCAAGCATTAGCGCACAAATATAAGATAACCCAATCAAAGTGTCTCGAGCAGCCAAAGTTTGCATACCTAACGGTATTAATCAGTCGCAGAAAAAGGAGTGTAAGGGAGCTTCTTGAAATTAGGAACTGAGTTCCCTGGTAGGGATGGCATATGCCGGTTATTCAAATGGGATACACCATGCCCAGTTTGGTGTTCTGATCTGGATGGATTAGAGTTCCAGTTAGGCCATTCCCCCCATGCTGCTGCATGTTATGGCATAAGCCATCCTTTGTCTGCCGAGTTCCAAACTGTATGGCATGGAGTTCCTAGGAGTTCCAACACGGTGCACCATGCTACTCTGTTCGGAATGCCTTATGCCAGTTCCTAGTATGCCCCAAATTTCAAGAAGCTCCCTAAAGGACATAGGTCTTAAGCAGATTAAATGAGCGAAGCTTGAAATTTGATGCGGACAGTGTAAAAAAAAATAGTTTGATTATCAACATGGAACTTCCTCATTGCCAACGACCATAAAGAATTGAGGAATCTATCGAATTAGCCCACGGCAGGGTAAACATTTAGAGAGTAGAACTATTCATAGAGTTACTGATTTAGATGTCAATTTAACATAACGTGCTGGTCTTTGTATGTAAGATGTGTGTAATTTCTCGTAGAATTTATTATCCAATAAATCGAAATGCATCTATGAATCCTTTTTAAGTTCGATTTGTTTACTAGTAGCATTTATCACACCAATGTATGATGATACTATACTGCCTGAATTTGATGCTTTGCTATATTATTTTCTGAATCGTAAAATCTTAGCTGAGTTTATTTTTCTTAGCTTATCTACATCAAGTTACTCACTTAGATTATAATAATGACCTTTCGTCAGTTTTGAATTATCAGCTAGTGCTGGATTTCAGGTAAACTCTCATCCTAGTTCATGCTAAATAGCCACTCATGTAAGATCCTCTATTTATTCAGCCTGTTCATGATCATGACATTCACACGGTTATAATATCAATTACCTCCCAGATCAACAACCGAGTGATTAATTTCAAACCAGTGATCGATATCGCGATTGACTAATTTCAAACCAATTGTTATTAAGCCAAGATAATAGAAAATACAACACCCCATCCACCGGTCCAAATGATGACAATCAATCAATTATTGTTGCAAAAAAACCCAGTAATCATTAGGTTTACATTTTGTTGACGTGAATTGCTTTGTTTTGTACTTGATCTGTCGTACCAAGATTATCTCTTGTAATATATACAAAGAATTTGAAACGTTAGAACTGGAGATAACAAGAAGGAATATACAGCTAAATTAAATGTTGAGTTTTCAGTTTATTATTTTTCTGATCGATTTGTAATTTGTTCATTAGAAACTGCCTAAATATGGTTAACAAATCTTCATTTATTTCAATCAGCATATAATAGAGAACATGGTTATAACTGATGTTAAAGAATGTATCAGCCAGGCAAAGAAGTAGTTACGGTAACACGCGAAAAACTCCACGTGTCACGTTAGTAAAGCTAAACATTTGTCTCTTTAATTCTGCACAAAAAGCTGTGTTTTGTACAGAAAGGAAAACCCGAGTTTGATATTGTTAATGTTCAGAGTTAAAAGTCACGTAAAACAGCGTCGATTGACTTTTGAAATTGGGCTGTCGTCTGTTGTTGGCTTTTTCTGATACATATTACCATTGATTATTTTGTGTATATCTGAAATATGACACCTTGAACCAAAATAATATTTCTAGGTGATATCACGACAAATACCTTGATCTTGAAAATAATAGATTCGTTTTGGTTCAAGGTTTCATTGTTTGGATATATTAAAAACTCCATGGTAAAATGTACACGAAAAAGCCAAAAAACCGACGAAACTAAGCTCTACTTTAAATGTCAGTCGATGCTGTTCTACGACACTTTTGACTCTGAGCGTTAACAATATCAAGTATGTTGTCTTCACGAAACACAGCTTTTGTCCACAATTGACAAAATTAATGTTTTGCCATATCAACGTAAAACTTGAGCAAGTTCACGAATGTTACCTTAACTACTCTTTTAAGAATCTACGAAAAGTTAGAAGAATAGCGGAAGGTTATATATTACTTATCAAATGTTGAAACTCCAAAAAATATATTGAAAAGTAGAAATGTATGATAGAAAACAAGATGTTTTCCTTTCCAGTTTGAAAATGATGAAGTATGCATATTTATCAAGATAATCTCTAACCTATGACTGTGACTGACTGGATTAACACATACAGCGTAACTGGATCCATTCACAACAGCACGAGGAGATTATCCACGCAACCACTGAACTGGATTATTAGTCAGTCTGTAGAGCAATCATGAGATCCTTTGTTTCAAGGTATGTGATTGGCTGATTCTATTGTTTTGTCCTAATGACATTTTACTTTTATCGTTTAACTGTCAATTTCGTTACAATATCAACCATCAATTCCAAAGGATGAGATGATCTACTCTTCATTTTGACAGCTATGAGGGACAAAATAAAACATTCTCAATTTTAAGGTTGTCAGTATTCCCTCTGTATCTGTCTGAGTTTCATATCTCGTCTTGAGGCGGAGTGTTTTCTGATCAACCACGCAAGACGAAAATGATATCGCATGTTCAAGGAGGGAAAGTGTATGAAAACGTTACTGAACAGGTAAGTGGAATTGAATCAATAAGTTCAATAATTGATCCGATATTAAGCGTTTTCATATACAAACAAGAAGACTTACAAGATGGCGGAACTTCATGGCAGGCTTGTAGAAGTGCTCCTCTAAAAAATTGGATATTACCTATCGTGCTTTGAAAGTTTGTCGAAATCATTATCGTACCGGTGTATATAAGTCGCCATATCGGCAGGACAAAAAAGAAACGGAAAGCGACCCGTGATCCAGAATCGTCAGCCTCAGGTAGTAGTTTGCTTGAAACGCCAAACCAGTCAGCTCGCACAGACGGAAACATGGCGGCGGTACCGCGGGTAGATTCGAAATGAACTTACCTGTAGGAGGGTTACACACTGGAAGCCGCCCGATCTTCCCGTTACCACAACCAGTGACGAGCATTACACAACCTGGTCAATTCCTTCCACCGACATATCTACCACATTTTGCCCCACAAGTTGGATTACATCATGGTATTTTTACTACACTCGACCGACTGGAGAGTAAGCTGAATAATATTGAACGTGACGTTGGGAAGTTGAACTCGATCGAAACAAAGCTGAACGGCATGCAAATGAAAGTTGATAAACTGGAGACTGGCCTCACTAATGTAACAGAGAAGGTGAGTGAACTTGAACTGAGTACAACTGTCATTAGTTCATTATTTGATGAAGTCAAACTAGAAAAACGAAAAACTCAGCTGGCAATGACAGATATGCATGAGGAACTGAAACACGTGAAAAATGAATTATTGTACCAACAAACAAGATCGATGAGAAACAATCTCGTGTTTAGTGGAATTGAAGAAAGTCCCGATGAAAACTGTGAGAATGTCATTCAGAATTTTATTTCCTCTGAAATGGGTGTAGCTGACAAATCTGACTTTGAATTTGAGAGAGTACATCGTGTTGGCAGACCGCGCTATGGTCACCATCAAAAACCCCGTCCAATAGTTGCATGTTTCTCAAAATACAAGGACCGAGAAATTGTGAGACAAAAAGCGCCCGAAACCTTGGCCGGCAAAGAGTACGGAGTGAACGAGCAATTCCCGTTTGAAATCCGCGAAAGGAGAAGAACAGTATTCCCTATTATGCGCGCGGAGAAAAAACGCGGGAAACATGCAAAAGTTGTTATAGACAAACTCTACATAGATGGTCAAGAATACATCCCCCAACATTTGACAGATATCAATCAATACCTCCCAGAGATTATCGAGAGAACCGTCCCATGTCAGCCTCACACCCTGTAACGTTTAGTAATCGTGGTGAATATGCTAATTCACGTCCGTCTACTTTAGACCACCGTCCGTCCGATATTAGAATGACCACGCAGACTATCGGTCGCTCTGATGTGCAGCAAATGCAAATAAACGGACAGAGATTTACATATGGAAATGACTCTTTATCGGAGGCTTCTCGAGCCAAATCAATTTCACAGCCATTACCAACAACCTGTTTCCAGCAACCGACATGCATGCAAACCAGCTCGCAAAGTGGCAGCTATCCTGGTGTTCAGCAGTCCACAGAAATGCAAATGAGCACGCAGATTTCTTCTGCTCCTGTAAATGCCCCCCTCCAGTTGACAGCTCAACCAAACAACATATCCATGGAGGCTTCAATAACAGCGGCGGGCAACGACGAGACGTCATCTGAACAACCTGGTGACCGAAATATTGTGCACGAGGCAGACGAGTACTACTAGCGTTGCGCTGGTGGTCATGCGACACCTCCAAACAGTTTTTGTTCTGTAAACGAAACTGTGGACATGAATATTGAAATGGATTCTCATTTAACGACAAGCCATGAATTTACAAACAACGATGACGATTTACACCAGTACTTACATATACGTAAACAAGCAAACACACGTGACATTGTTAAAATATGTGCATTGAATGTGTGCGGACTTAGATCCAAACTCTTGGCCCCAGATTTTGAAGGCTATATTTCAGACTATGACATACTATTTTTAAGCGAAGTAAAAATGAATAAATATGATAGCATTAATGTGAATGGATTCAAAGCAGTCTCCAAACTCCGTGAGAACAATGAATTAAGTGACAATAGATCCGGAGGTATTGTTGTTTTAATAAGAAACAGTCTAGCCAAATATTTTAAGGAGATACATTCTGAAACACCTTATATTAAGTGGATGGAAGGTAACGCGGAATTATTCGGAGTAGATATATTACTCGGTGCAGTCTACGTGCCTCCTGAAGGCACGAAATATGTGGATAATGAATGTTTTGATGACATCCAAAGGGATATATTGAAAGTTTCTTGCAATTATGCACATGTATGCTTAGCAGGTGACTGGAACGCCAGAACAAGAGAACTGAAAGATTACGTAGAAATTGATGAATTTATTTCTGATCAATTAGATTTGAACGTCGGGATGGATATAGTAATGTCTGGACCAGCGTATTTAAGAGACATGGGTATTGGTCTGGAACGTAAATCTTTAGATTCTGGAAGGGTGAATAGCTGGGGATATAAGTTATTAGAAGTATGTAAGGAAACAAACATGTACATTGTGAATGGTCGAGTTGGTGTTGACCGTGGTGTGGGTAACACCACCAGTAGTGGAGTTAGCCTAATAGACTACGCTATAGTATCACCATGTATGTTTCCATTGATTAACAATTTTGAGGTTTTGGAGTTTAATCCTTTGCTATCAGACAAGCATCATCCGATTGCTATGAATATTTTAATTCCTAATGACATGAAGTTAGATGAATATAATCAGAAACCCAAATTTACTCTGAGGAAATGGGATGAAAAAAAAGCAGATGAATATCACGACCAAATTAATAAAGACCTATTGCATGAGCTAGACATGGAATTGGATAAAATGCAGTTTACTGATGAACTTGCTTTAGATGGAGCGAGCAATATGGCATGTGAACTTGAGAATTTTGAACGGATGCCTGTCACTAAGGAGGGTGTAGATAATATTATGACTAGAATAAATACTATTTATATAGAAACTACAGAGAGGGTATTTGGTTATCAAAAAATAAATAAACGGGGAGGATATAAATTGAATAAACCATGGTTTGGAGATGAATGTAAAGAGAAAAGGTGGCAGTTTACTTTAGCTAGAAGAGCAAATAAAAAATATAAATCTGAACAGACCAAGACATCAATGAGAAATGCCAGTAGAAACTATAAAAGATGCCTAAATAAACATTTTAATCGATATAAGGCTGAATGTGCTGAATAAAATGAGAAACCTGAATAAAAATGATTCGAAATCCTATTGGCGGCTTCTCAAAACCAGTGATAAATGTACAAGTGCTACTAAAATTGACTTAGAATCTTTCACTGAATATTTCAAGAAATTAAACGAATGTAATGTGACTAATGCTGGAAATCCTCTGTTGATCGAAGAAAGTGACTCCCCTAATTATTTGATTAATATGCCTATATCTGCCGATGAGATAACAAATGCAATAAGTGACTTAAAGAAAAATAAAGCCTCGGGGATGGACAAAATTTGCAATGAATACATAAAATATACTGCTGATATTATGTTACCAGTTTATGTTAAATTATTTAATATTATTCTGGATTCTGGATTTATCTCTGAATCTTGGCTGACTGGTATGATAAACCCAATATGTAAAAACAAAGGGAAAACAGATGACCCAGATAACTATAGAGCAATCACTTTACTAAGTTGTGTGGGGAAAACCTTCACTGCCATTATTAACAAAAGATTGTCGAATTATGCGGACTCTATCAGTCTTCTGTCAGAAGCACAGACAGGATTCAGAAAGAATTATTCCACATTAGATAATATTTTTGCTTTACATGCTTTAATAGAAATTTTCAGGTTGTCTGGGAAGAAACTGTATTGCGCTTTCATAGATTTTAGGAAGGCCTTCGATAAAGTTTGGAGAGAAGGCTTGTGGTATAAACTAGTAAAAAGTGGAATTAATGGTAAATGTTTTATGGTTATTCAGAACCTGTATAACTCTATAAAATCATGTGTTACGTCTGGTGGGAATATTGGAGACTTCTTTGATTGTAAGATAGGGGTTAGACAGGGAGAGAATCTATCCCCATTGTTATTTTCTATATTCTTGAATGACTTAGAATCTTTCTTGGAAAGCGAAGGTATAGTCGGATTACAAAGGAAAGTATTACAGAATAACACCAAAAATATTTTGATGAAATTGTCAATATTTATTAAGATAGCATTACAAGTTCAAGGTTAACATTAATAATATTATAATGCATGCGAATGTTCTATTTTCCGCCATCTTCAAACAGAATCAAATATTGTACCTCGCGTACCACCTTGTGGCTTTTCGAGTGAATAAACTATGCCTATGTCTATGGTACGGTATATTTTAAGTTACGGTACATATATGGTGTGTTTTGATAACCAGATTACACAATTAGACCTGTTCACTGTTTCTCATCGGCCAAACCCCTCTATAATATGTGAATATCAGGCTGATAATATGAAAATCTAAACGCCATTATTTTTACCGTTCTAGACAGAAGACGCACAGGTCAATTCCTGTGAACAGAAGAGATTTCCAGTCTTCCACAGTATTGAAACAATGTTATCATCAAACACATCGAGTGTAGAGAGAAAACTTGAGAATAAGACACATTCACATTACCCACTTCCAACACGGTACCCGTGCAGTTACCCGGCACAGTCACCATACCAGGCACAATACCCGTTCCAGCCGTTGTACTCTTTCCCGGGACAGTATACATACCAGAAACAAAGTCGTTATGCCAATCCACTAACAGTCCATCATAGTCCAGCTGGTCACCAGACGACAAAGAAAACCACCGGTGAAATTATTAAAGGGACGTCATACTGAAGAAAGCAGATCTAGAGCTGAAGAAATATCCGTTAAATTATTGTAAAAATGTTGGTAGCTCGTGCCACAACATTCTCCATACTTATCTTTATGCGAAAATATCCACTGAACCATGTCGCTATAAACCTCCAGTGTTAAATGATTCCACGTTCGTTAGTTACCTAAATAAATTTTCTGATATAAATATAATGAGCTATCTTTTGAATTACAGATCAGATTGATGCGAATCAATTCAATGACGTATGTACTAGTGTCTTCCCTTACTGTCCAGAAGTGTCACACTTCATGTGAAGTGTGCCTAGAAGTGCCTCTGAAGAGTACACTGAAAAGGCACTTCAACAACAGAGAAAAATACTGGCACACTTCAAAGGTACTTCATTAGAAAAAGGCAGTAGCCAAGGGACTCCTCAAAGACACTTCATGGACTTTGTCAATTTCATAACAAAAAATGAGGGACTTCAGAGACACTTCTGAGACTTTGTTTTTGTTCAGCATAATCCAAGGTACTCCTCAAAGACACTTCATGGACTTTGTCAGTTTTTCAGCAAAACTTGGGGGACTTCAGGGACACTTCTGAGACTTAGTTATTGTTCTGCATAATCTAAGGTACTCCTCAAAGACACTTCTTGGACTTTGTCAGTTATATAGCATAACTTGGGGGACTTCCCCTTACAAAAAATATCTTATAGCATCCTATAAGATTTTGAAAAATCCTATAAGATTCTAAAAAATCATATAAGGTTCTAAAATATAAGAGTCTGAAAAATCCTATAAGATTCTGAAAAAATTCTATGAGATTCTGAAAAATCCTATAAGATTCAACCCAATACGATTTCTAGATTATTGGAATTTTCCCACAAACTGTTACAGTAACATAACATTATAAATTAGAACTACATGTATACAAGTTTCAATGATATTAATTAGCTCTGGGAATATCCCAGCTTAAAGTTGGCTGATTTGATTTCACTCAGTGACATCAAATCTCATTTCAATGAAACCACCAAACATCAGATTTGTACTTCACAGTTCAAAATAGCTACAACTGTGTAAAATATTTACATGTGGTTACTGACATATTACTCAGAACCGTGAACACTTTTTGAATCTTTTAAAGTGATCAGTACTATGAGTTTCTATTGAATAAAATAAAGATATTAATAATATCAGTCTCTCACATATTAGATAAGAAATCTTGTTGAATTCAGATTTTATAATCATTCCAAATCCATGATTTTATAGTAAAATTGGACAAAATGGGAAAATATTTTTAGAAGAATCAGTTCTAACATAATGTCAGCAACAAAAAAATACCTATTAAAGAATACTTTATATTATCCTCTTCATTATTATCACTAAATATAATATGTATATAATTTCTGTTTCTGATAGTCTTTTTCTTTTGAACTGTCTTGTCAAAATGGGTGGAGTTATCTGCCCTTGAAAATTTAATTGAACACTGGGGGCGCCACCAGTCGAAAACAAACAAAATGGCTGACCTCTCCAACTGCAAAAATCAGATGGATTTGTTCATGTTAAGCTAGAACTATGGAGGTTTGAAGAACTGTATTGCAGATGGTGATGAGTGCAGCTAGTGATATGGTAAGTAAATCATAAATATAACTATAATTTTTCTGTTTTTCATAACTTAATAAGCAAAGAACTGAGCTGAACAGTGATGTAGACCTGGGAGTATCAGCTATTTATTTTATCAACAAGTTTCCCCTTGACGTATACATGGCATATTAAAAAATTGATATTGGCCTCAATAAATATTTTGGTATATGGACTGCAGGTTGTAATAATGTACTCCACCTTATAATTGCAGTCAAATTTAACGGGTCATATAACATGGCGAAATATCCATATCTCTGTCTCAATATCACTTTCAGATCTACCCAGGTTGATCAAGGCAGTGTGGATTAATTGCCATTGTTATGATTGTGTGAATTGTCAGCTTGGAAACCTCATATGAAGATTGGCATGCACCCCTGGAGAAAATCCCCTGAGAGTGAGATATTTTTATCACAAAACTGCTTGTATACTTCCTGTCAAAGCAGGTGGATTTAACTGGTTGGGGGGATGGTAGCTCTAAATAAATTATCTTGTTGTTTTGAACTGTTTATTGATTTATAAAATTTATTGATTTTTGTTCCTTGAAGAATGTAGAATATTTCCATAACAGATTTTTTGACAAAATGGTAAAGAAATAAGTTTTAAAATATATTGATAATAAAATGTTAGCATAACCTGTTTTTAGCTGTAATCAGAAAAAGTATTAGCAATTATGATTAGACTTAATTTTCATCATTATAACAGGCTA